>JBBPCX010068990.1:0-7500 GCA_037974365.1 Hydrocynus forskahlii
CCATTGTAGCCTAAGTTATAGGCTTGTATTCAATAATAAATGGTAAAAAAAAGCTGCTGTAAGTCTGTATGTATGTGTGATTAAATGTGATTAATTAGATTAATTGCCACACCATGTAATTAATTAGATCAAAAATTTTAATCGCTTGACAGCACTAATATATATATATGTATACATTTTATAAAAATGTATATACTGTGCAAAAATCCACCCCTCATTTCTTCCAAAATTGCTTCCAAAGATCCAGACATTTTTGTATTTTTATTGTAGTTTTAAGGAACAGTTAGCAGCTTTTTGTTGGTTTGTTTAAATCATTCAAGCATAATATAATGTAATGAGACGTGAGAACCTATATATAATATCATTACCTGTATGTAACAATATTAACATTCTTGTTAATATTCACAGGTCTTGTGGGTGGTTCCTGGTATGCAGTGGTCAGTACCTTCGAAAAGTGCTCCAGCGAGGGACAATCAGTTAACAGCTTGCTGTGTATGAGGCTGCACAGCTGCAGACCAGTCAGAGCACCCATCCTGACCCCTGTCCACCACCAACAGCTCCTACAATGGACATCAGAACTGGACCATGAATCAGTGGAAGAAAGTGACTTGGTTTGATGAATCATCATGTGAACGGCCAGGTGTGTGTGTATGTCACTTATGTGGAGAAAAGATGGGCCAGGTGCCCTATGGGAAGAAAGTGAGGCAGTAGATGCAGTGTGATACTCTGGTAACGATCTGCTGGGAAACCGTGATGTTCTGCATTCAAGTGGACATTACTTTGAGACCTAAACACTCCAGACCAAATTCAGCCCTTCATGGAGATGCCAGGATGATCACCCTTACACTGTAAACACTCAAACACTCAAAGTCTCAAGATTCCTCAAATCTCAATCTGACTGAGCATCTTTGGGACATGTTGAACAACCTAGTCTGACCCATGGAGGCCCAACTTCACAGCTTAGTGTCTCTATGTAATAATAATTTTCTTTGTTCATAAACCTGATGTTCATCTAAAAGAAACAGTTTTACTGCTTCAATGAAAGACACTTTTATTAAAAATACTTTGTGCTGAAACTGTAGGTAAGTCCACACACACACACACACACACACACACAAAATGCTGATGCTTTTGCATTCCGTGGCTGATTCTGCGAGTGTGTGGCTCCGCTGGGACAAGTGGGCACAGGCTGGTGGTCCTGCTTTTTAGCTATGATGTCAGAATCTGTGATGCTGCTGGTGGCCACACAAAGGATGCCTCTCATGGGCAGGAAGCAGGAGGTCAGCATAGGTCAGCATGTGACCCTGCAGCAGCCCGGGGCAACAGTGAGGAGACATCACTGTCCCACTGTACCGCAGCCATTCAGGAGAGAGAGAGAGAGAGAGAGAGAGAGAGAGAGAGAGAGAGAGAGGGCGAGAGACAAGACGAGACACACACAGAGTTGCAATGTTCCAGTCTGAATGAGAGAGAGAGACTGTTTGCTGTATGAATATATGAGTGATGTGTGGTCTGCAGTGACGTCACTGAGTTCCCAGGCAGAGATTTCTTCTCTAAACTGGACACGGTGTGAAAGTGAACGGCTCCTGCAGTAATATTCCTTGAAGCTGAAGAGAGAGAGAGAGAGAGAGAGAGAGAGAGAAAGAGAACAAAGGTCTTGTGAAAGGTCATATGGCTGCCGCTATAACACATGACCTAAGCATGAATAATACTGTCTATTACAGAAACAAAAAAGACATTCTCTCTCTCTCTCTCTCTCTCTCTCTCTCTCTCTCTCTCTCTCTCTCTCTTTCGTTTAGACACACACACACACACATACACACACACACACACACACACACACACACACACACACTGATGGTCCTAATTAGACAGACAGACAGATATATAGATAGACAGATAGATAGATAGATAGATAGATAGATAGATAGATAGATAGATAGACAGATAGATTTATTGATATACTGATAGGTTGATTGATTAGTGAATATAAAGGTAGACACACACACACTCTCTGTACACATGATTACTCTCTAGTCTGTGCTGGTAAGTGGGATCAGGTGGCTGCGATGTTTTGTTGCTGTAGAGGGTCCAGGCTGCACTGGAGCTCCAGTGGGCAATAACCCGCCAGCTCTTGTTTATACTGATAGTGTGTCTGTGCGTGCGTGTGTGTGTTAGGAACAGATGGAGACTCAGTACAGCTCCACTGACTGCTATTAGCTTAAACACAGCTGTTTGACCACCAGGACAAATTGAGTGAATCGGTGGTGCTGATGGAGTCAAACATTAAACTAAGTGCACGCACACGCAGGAAAGGAGTGAAGTAACCCTTTAAAAAAACAAAGAAATTGTTCTTTGTTAGTCATTTACTTTAAATCGATACTTTCATGTACTAAATTCAATGTGTAGTGTGAGGTTTAGTGTGTAGTGTATGGTTTGGTTATCACTACATTAATACAGCTGAATACAGTGATACAGTAATACAGTAGATACTCTGTACACACTCTGTTTTCTCCTCCTGTTCTTCCACAGCCTTTCATTCCTCTGTAATATCCTTAAGAGAAAACACTCAAACCCAATTGATGTAATAAGACTCACACCATCATGATACACCCCCCCTCCCCCCGTTACCTGCCTGTCATGTGGTGATCATTATTCTGACCTGCTGTAATCCAGGAGGAGGCCCAAAAAAGACTCAGTTGATTATACGAAATGAAAATAAATGACAGTAAGCGGGAGTGTTTGCAAATCAGGTTTCTCCTGATTACCTGAATCAGCAGCTTTTACTGTAAACAACTGCTGCCTTTCAACAGCAAATTATCAAACCACCTTTAGAGTTTCCAGTTATAATATTTTGCCATGAAATGGCAATCTGTACATTTACTGAATAATTTAGAATAATGACATCATAAGATTCATATAAAATTTGCAAGATCTCCTGAAAACTAAACGATATGTAGTCCTATGCAAAAGCCATAAGCCACCTGGAAATCATCTGGAAAGCATCTGTGTTTTTCGTTCTTTAGCATAAAAAACACAATTACAAACACACTGAAAGTGAACCTTCTGACTCATTTTCCTACAAAATATAAAGCAATGAGGGGCGGCTCAAAACTATTTCACTTTACTGTATGTGTGTAAAGTTTAGATGCATGCAATTTAACTAGATGTAAACTACTGTGGTGCATAATAGACCCAAGCAGTCACTGAGGTCCAATCAAAATAAGTGAACTGACCCAAGTAGCAAGAGGTTGAATAATCTGACCACTTCAACAGGTGAAAGAGGACCTTACTTTATAAATAGTACATAAGGATTTAAAGATTTAAATTAATTCATTAATTAATTGTGAAGACTCTCAAGAATTTATCTCAAGACCTTTTTTGCACCACTGTAGAAGGTGAGTAAGCTCAGATGTGGCAATGAGTACATTTCTCATTTCGTCTGGAATTCACCTTTACCAGCAGGGTGTTGTAATGTCAGCAGGTAGATACACTACCCGACAAAAGCTTTGGCATACACTGAACTTTTCTGCATTTGCATGTTACTCACTTAATATTTACTAAACATACACCCAATATTCTTTGCCAACCAATATATTTACAGTCTGTTCACCATATAAGTTCCTTTAATAGCCAGAAAATATTTTATAACCATCATTACTGACCTACAAAAAGTCGTCTAATATCATTACGGCGTGGATCGCCAGACAAGTGTTCGATATCTAATGAGCTATAAAGTAATGAAGCAGTTAACGAGTGCATTCAAAGTTAAAGGACCGTCTAGAATTTGACTCTGCATCATCACACAACCTGTTAATAGGGTATCAGACATGTACCGTAACAAATTCTTTCATCTTGTAAAGGAAACTTGTTTTATTTGACATATAGTTGTTCCTTCGGCAACTTTCTGGTGTTTAACAAGAATAAAAATGTGCAGTTTATGAAAGAAATGGATAAGTGGTAAAATCCTGTGCTGTGCAAAAGCTTTTGACTGGTAGTGTAAGCTTGCATTATGTGTTAGCCATGCACGTCTTTAATGATTGGCCTAATGTTAAGAGGTGCTAAATGGGCAGCTGTGGGAAGGTCTGTGTGCGTGAGCACATGATTGTTTTTCACGTCCAATTTCTTCAGCTGTATAACGGACTGTTTATGCGTGTGACTCAGCAGCAAGACGAGTGACTCTGCTGTGTGTGTGTTTGCATGCATTTATCACTTTGTGGGGACAAAATGTCCCTATAAAGACTGGAATACTAGGAACCTCCGGAAAAGTGGGGATATTTTGCTGGTCCTCACAAGGAAATTTAATGTTTTCATTACAGTTTAAACTTTTTTAAAGCAGAAAGAACATTCTATGGTGAAGGTCAGTGTCAGATTCAAATGCAGGTGTAGCACTACGTATTATGGGTCTGAAATGTCCTCACAAGTATAGTAATACCAACTGCGTGTCTGTGAGTATGTGACAGTGACAGCAGACAGCTGCAGGGCTCTGCGGCCCGTGAGAACCCATGTGGTTCTACCAGTTGAACCGCACCAACTATCGGCCGCGGTTTCTCCCAATGCCTCCCAGCAGCAACCGTTTGGTTTCTGTCCTTCGTTTCCCTTAAATTGCAAATTCCTGTTGCTTTCAGTTTTCATTATCACACACGCTTAATTGCAGAAACGGCCGTTCTACGTTCCATATGGGAAGTTTGGGCTCCCCTACAGGGAGCATATTTAAATATAAAAATGCACTTCTGCAAATTTTATTACGCAATTACCCTTTATGTGTTACTTAATATACAAAAATGATGTAAATAAAATGTATAAGATGTTGGCCAAGTGCTGCGGGCAACACAACAACGTGTGTACTTTGAATGAAGGCGCCAAAACTTCTGCACTTTAGCCAAAGATTGGAGGGGGGGATTGCCACCCCTCTTTTTAAGGCAAATGTCCAGTGAATTCTCTGGTATATGCTCATGTAGTCATAATTTTTCAGCACAATTTCTAATTATTTGATGAATCTAACATAAATAAAAACAATAATCCGATAATAATGTACTATTCATAGTAATATTACCTTCTTAAAATAATACACAGGAATGAGCTGGATGGAGTTGCTGAGTGCCAATGGAGGCTTTGCATGTGTGTGTATGTATGTGTATGTGTGTATGTGTATGTTCGTGTGTTTGTTAGGGCAGTGTGTGGATTAGTAGGGGTTCAGGATGCCAGGAGGTGTGTGTGTGTGTGTGTGTGTGTTGGTGTGTGTGTGTGTGTGTGTGTGTGTGTGTGTGTGTGTTTGGTAGGGTAGGTATTTTTTGTAGAATAAGGGCTGTGTGGGCATTGGTAGGGGTTCAGGATGCCTGGGTTTTGCAGGGCCAGGGTTGTGTGTGCGTGTGTGTGCGTGTGTGTGTGCGTGTGTGTGTGTGTGTGTGTTGGTGGCTGTCAGACTGCCTGGGCAGTGTGGGGTCAGGCCAGTGGTCAGGGTGATTACAGAGACAGTAGTGAGGCTGTGTGGCTTATCTGAGGGCCATTGATGATTTCTGTCCAGCTGACCTCCGGACAGCAGCTCAGGTCTACAGGTCAGCATGGTCACTGCTGTGATGACCCTCATACATCATTACACTCTCTGTCCATTTCGGAGTAAAAGATGAGTGTGGAAATGAGTGACCTAACGGGAGACCAGGGGGCTTGATGTGATTAAATCGGATGTGCAGAACTGTTCTGTGCAAAGTCCTATGCAAATTGTTTAAAGCCATTTCTGCCAGCAAAGCTGACATTAGAATAAATCCAAACAAACAAGAAAGCAGTAAAAAGTATCAAGATTTGTTTTGTTAGTAAATAGTAGGGTTTTTTTTGTGAGCTGGTGAGGAGAACACAGGTTCGGTTCCAGATTCCTCCTCGGTTCCTCCAGGTGTTGTTTGGATTTGTGAAACTCCATCAGCAGCTCCTGATTTAATTTAATGAAGGACTGATTGAGTTATTGAATGTTATTTGCATTTTTTCTTTTTAATTTTTTATTTAGTACGCTAAGTATACCGCTAATACACCCACAGCTCACCTAAATTTGTGTCGCATGTCCAACTTGATGCCGCCTCAGCCCTGAGAAACCCAACACCAATTTTATTGCTGCATTTTTTCTTCCAAAAAAATGAATGCAAACGTTTGTGCACCAGTGGTGAAATTGTTACATACCCTCCACAGAAAGCTGACTTTTACATATTGAGTAAAGGTAACATAGCCTTTGCAAAAGTTATGGCACATTTTATGTATTATTTTAAGAAGGTAATATTACTATGCATAATACATTATTAGTATTATTGTTTTTATTCATGTTAAATTCATCAAATAATTACAAATTGTGCTGAAAAATGATGACTACATGAGCATATACCAGAGAATTCACTGGCCAAACACTCCTGGCTGGATTTCAGGGAATGCGTCGCTTCACTTTGCTGCCTGTTGCCTAGGCCAATTCAAACACACACATGAACACAAACACACTCACACACACACATACACATTCCTGATGTGTGTCAAACCATGCAACATAAATATGCTCCCATTCGCTTGTTTTCATAATGCTTTGATGGAGCCATGATGAAAAGCTTTGCACGGCAGGTCTGAGGCTGTGGTGTTCTAGGGATCTGTTTTTAGCCTCCCAGACGTTTCTGCAGGGCTTTTCTCCACAATAAATAAAAGGCATTCCTGCAGGACACAGCGTAATTGCAGCTATCTGGCTCTTCACATGAAAAACCACAAAAGTGGCTTCTTTCAGACATTGCCATTGAGTACTGGCCTAAAAGGGAATTGTATGGGTTAAAAGGAAGTCTTTTGATGGAAAAGACCTGCAAATGACCAAAATAGGGGTTTATTGGAAATTTCCAAATGATCAGCACTTTAAACCTCTGGCCAAAGTGAATAAAACACTAAACAGCATCTGTTTTTACATCCCACAGTAATCTCTAGAGCGAGATGTCCTGGTTTAAAGGTTAGGAAATCTTTTTCTGCTGATATATCTTGGAGGTAGGAGGAAATCTAAGAAAAACCACAATGCTTTAAGGTGGATTATTGCTCACGACAGTCTTTTCTTTGTTTCATCAGAAATAAATTCTTAAAATATCTTTTATTTGGAGATTATTGAAGCCTGACTTGTTTCTCCTAAAATAAGGAGCAAAAGAAAAAATCAGCTTAAGACAGAAGTTATTATTCGCTGTTTTCATCGGCTTCTCGGTTTTCTTCTCCTTAACAACCTTATGGATCTCAAAACTGACGTTGGTAGTTGAGAGTTGAATTTGATCACAAATTTCAGGTCCATTTATAAGATAAACCAAGTTTTATTTTGGACCTTATGGTTTATCTGAAGATCTAATGATCTTAGACAAATAATGGTGAGAGCAGTGAGAGAAAAGAAATTTCATTTTAAGCTCTTAAATTGGGATCGGGCTGGGATTAGTGGACGGCTCTCTTTCTCAGGATCTGAATTTAAGACGTGTGAGGGTCAAAAATGGTTAAAATGTCATATTG
>JBBPCX010068991.1:0-11718 GCA_037974365.1 Hydrocynus forskahlii
CAGAGCAGTAGGTGATGTTTTCAGTATTAATCTACAATGTAGCCAATAATAAAAACAAAGGAAATCTTTGAATGAGAAGGTGTGTCCAAACATTTGACTGATAGTGTATATAGATACAGATATAGATATAAATATATAGATAGATAGATATAGGTATAGATATAGATATAGATAGATATAAATATAAATATATTGATCGATAGATATAGATATAGCTATGTATAAATGCGGTCCCTAATGATAAGCAGAGTTGAGAAGTCCCAGGGTACAGCTGTATGTTCATAATCTGTACCCACTGTGCTGTTCACCCCCGAACGCCCTTAATGACCGCCGTGAGAAACGTGTCTTATCTGTTGTTTGTTTGTAGCACCTCAATCCTGCATGACACTTTGTTCTACCTTTTTATAATGCAAAGAATTTGTCAGAGTCTGAAGGGCTGGCGGTGCACCGAGGGCAGCTGTCCTTCATTAAAGAAATGTCACTGCAAACACAATTTAGTTTTTTGTCGTACAATGTTCCCAATTAGGGCTTTGTATGAAAACATCCCTGGCAGAGGCTCCCTTTTCTGAGTATCGGGGAGAGAGAGATTCACGCTGCAGAGCGCTGATGAAAATGATCTTGCCTTCGGATTCAGGCTGGCGTTCACCGAGGACCCTCCTGCTGCTCTTCCCTGAAAGTGCATAACACTGTTTAACATGCAGCGCACGGCAAAGAGACAAAAACGGTGCTCCTCGTTCTGAGAATGTGCTCCAGGTGTACGACAAATAGACGTTCGAAGATTTCCAGAATACCAGCCAGAGGTTCTTCGGCAGGGAAGCTGGAGCTGCTTCTGCTTGAACCATGATTTACCCAGTCAAACCTCAGGCCACAGGTTCATGACCTTGGTGACTTCTGGTCTGGTCTAAAATGAGGTAAGGTGACCATTCTGTCATAAGTGAACAGCACGAAATTCTTCCTCTGCATTTAACCCATTTAAGCAAGTGAAGCAGTGGACAGCCAGGAACACAGCGTCCGGGGAGCAGTGTGTGGGGAACCTCAGTGGTGACACTAGCTGTCCTGGGATTCAAACCTATTACTTTCTGATCACAGGGCGAATGCCCTAACCATTAGCCTTCAATGGTGCCTTTTTTAATTTGATTGTATTTGACCTTAAATTAAGCTATCATGGTATAAAATCCATCTATTTTACCAGGAGCAGAACTGAGGGATAGATTGAAAGATAGCTGTTCACCACAATAGCCTCATTAAAGGTAAAAAGAAATGAGGAAAACCACTCCCAATAATGCTAACAACTGCTAGCACCCCTATAGAATTCCAATACTATGTTAGCACTAAGCCAGTGGAATTGCATATGAAACTTTTTTGAGCTGTTCTAGGTTAAACACAGACTGACAATCTGAACACCAACAATCTTAAGGTTGCAGAAGATGTTCCATGTGTGGACATCTCCATAAGCAGCTTCCCAAAGGTCTGAGCTGGGGGAGCAGCATTATTCTGCTACATGGTGGAAACTGGTATACTAAACATCAGAACATTAAACAGTTAAGCTGCCAAAGTCAGTTAGAGTGGTTTGATGTAAAATGATTAATTCTATAGACATTTAAAGAATTGTTCATTGTAGCTGTGAATGGAACCAGACGTGAATGGAACCAAACGACGAGTTTAAGTGGTTAAAGAGCCCCTGCAAGCTCCCTCTCAGAAAATTATGAATACACTGCCTGATGTCTGAGATGACCTTGCAGTAACATATGATGCAATGGATAATAATACTATAGAATAATACTCAATAGGATTTTAGAATTACTATACAATGCTATATAGGATTTTGGAATTACGTTAAAAGCTGATTTATAGTGGCAGGATAAATGCAGAGCATCATGAGGCAAAATAGTGCGCAAAGAAAACTTACTTTATCAGGTGTAGTTTTGTTCATTTTTAGTTTTGGGGACGTGTTTAGAGAAAGAGTGACTGTTGACTTGTGGTGTTTGTCTGCATCATCAGCCTCGTAGCTCCAGCTATTAACTAAAGTGAGTTCTGTGGTCAGTGGAAAGTGTTGTGAATTGAACTATTCCTTTAAAACACAATATGCCAAAGTGCTGAAATAGAAAATATAAATTCATCACGTTTGACAGCATGCATAAGGAACACAACCATCACAAAGCTGTCACTGCAAATGGGAAAATACGGGTCATGCCATGTCAAGCTATGACTCCAGCTGGGGCTGCACTTAATGGATGAAATATGAGTCTTTGGCAATTTGGAAGTTTTAACCATTACAGACACGGTCACAGCACATGACTGGACACGTCCAGGGGACGCTGGGATTGGCCGAGCGGCCCTCTGCGCACCCAGACTGGGGAAGTCTTGTTGGGAAATGAGCCGGAAGGACTGACCTCTGTGGGAATACCAGGGTCCATGAGTTTCCATCCTTCGGAGCTGGAAGCCGTCCAGGGAGCCGCTGCCAGGAGCGAACCCGAGACTTTCCAGCTTGGCAGGCAGGAAAACAATGGAGTCCAAGTGGCTCTAAAAAAAGAAAGGATGGCTAAAAATAGACAAATACAGATAGATCGGTAGATGGATAACACTTCTGTTCCTTTATTCCCGTCAAACAGTTTAGAAGTGATTATTTCAGGCCCGGTTCCTCCCCCAGAACAAAATTAATCCGAAACGAATAACAAATAATCTGACCTGGCTAAATTACAGCCAAAACTGTTGTTTGGGTCCCCAAAGATCAGTGAGCTGGACTGAGGGGATCTGTCACACTATTTGATTGTATTTGTATTACATTTACATCGAACAGTTATAAATGATAAATGTCCCATTTGTAAAGACACCGCTGTCAACTAGACACAGTCATATGCAAAAAGATCAGTATGTCCTCAGCAGAGAATACACTTCTGTATATTTTAATGCACAATTTCTGTTTATTTAATACATTTGTGAAAAAAACATAAAAATGTGGTCAGTGCAAAATTTATGTGCATTATATATTTTATGTTTTATAGTTACCCCGGTATGTTAAACAAAGTTGCCAAAAATACCACATTTATCATTTTTGAGGACACCCCAACAAGCATTGACCCCTGTGATCTTTGTGAAAGGTCCTTTATATATTTATGCATGCTATCATTTATATAAAATCTTTAGTGGGGGCACAGATATGGACACTTTACGCCACGGAACCCTCCGAAATATCCAGTGCCTTCATCAGCTCCACACACCTGAAGGCTGTGTATATATGAGGTATAATTATTAGGAATGCATGATGGTATTGGTTGGGAAATATCAGACAGATGTTAGATTTATTTCAGGCCTGGTTCCTTCCCTGGAAGAAAATTCATTCAAAACTCACAGGAAATAATCTGACCTGGTTAAAATACGGCCTCGGTGCAGTGAAACCCCTCTGAATGTTATGTGGGCAGATGGCTACTGATATATCGGGCAGTTTATGGTATAGACCGGCTAATATAGATCATGGTGATGCGACAGTGAAGTCCTTATGAGTCAATATCACACCTCCAGAGGTTCAATATTATATTCGTTTTATTATTTAATATAACTACTGTTTTATTATTGAATATGAATTCAATACCTAATGTTCTAATACTACCTAAACTTCTAATCATATAAAAAGACATTACCAATATCATTTTAGCCCCTCCTACCTTTTTATTGCCTCTTTTTCCACTTCAGATTTTTGTGTGGTTAATTTTATTATTTAATACAATCACTTGTAATTATTGAACATGAATTCAAGATAAACATAACATTCCTAAATCCACTGGAGCATAAAATTAATTTTTTAATCTTATACAAAATTATATCATCAATATCAAAATCAATATTTTTATTTACATTAATTTTTAGCCCAACCTACATTTCTGTGGTTTATTTGTTATTGTTTAATATAATCACTTTTTTATTACTGAATATGAATTTAATACCTAAACTTCAAAACCTTAAAACTAAAGGAGCATGAAATTCATATTATAATCTAATGAAAATGTTATATTATCCATTTTAAAATCTATATTACCAGTACTTTTATTGCCTCTTTTTCCTATTCTGACATTTGTGTGGTCTTTATTAATTTTTAAATGATTTGCATTCCTTTTATTCATTTTTTTCATGATTTACATTCATTTTACATTTTCCAACCATCTCTGAAAACGACAGGCCTGTACTGGGTCTTTAAGCCTGACATACATAAACCAGCTCTTTTCTGGGATTTTCTGCACACAGATGTGAGAACTCAATCTACATAAATATAAATAAAATACCAAATATACCTATAAAACATATATAAACAAAATGTGAAGAAAATAAACATTTATGGCTTATATTAGAATTAGAATCAGAATCCATAAACTTTATTGATCTCGGAGGAAATTACTCATGTTACGACTGACCAGACACACAGAGACACAAGGACAAAACTAATATAAATATAAAGTTTAAATAAATCTCTGCAGAAAATACTCTATATGAAATACACTGTGCTGTACACACAAGTGCTGGGGTATAAATACTATTGATAGTACTAATATTACTTAGGCTAATAATATAGGTGTTATGAATGCTGGCCTTCAGTGAAGTGTTACTCAATGCATATGTGTAGATTTCTTGTGTAAACAAGTCATTTTGACATATTTAGTAAAAGTATTCATGTTGGCTCTGCACCGTCCCGCTCGGTCACTCGCACTGTCTGCATTCTCACAATTGCAAGCCCATTAAGCTCCAGTGTTGCGATTGCGCGACTCTCGCTGGCCTACTTTATTTGTAAGATATTGTATTTACAGCACACATTACATAAAGGCTTTCATTCTGTGATTATGCAGCATGGAACTGAGTCATATGTGTTCGTTTGTGCTGGTGAGGCTGAGGACTGAAGAAAGAAAGGAGGAAAGGGATCAAGGATGATGTTACTGGCGGCGCCACTCAAACAATGACCCAGTTACTGGGCTACAACTTGGCCTGTTCGCTCGGGTCTGATTCAGGGGTATTAACCGAAAGCTGATCTTGTTACCTCCAGTCCTGGGGTCGCACTGTGCGCCGCATCCTCTTCAACTCACGTAACAGCCGTATCCAGGTCAGCCGCTTTTCTCAGGTACCTTTGTGTCAAAACCACAAGTACATTTACACAATTCTGACCCAAATCCTGGCTAATCCATTATCTTTACTCTGGACTTCTAGTCAAGATCTGATAAATGTGTCTTGCTGCTCTATTACAGCTTGAGTAGGACTGATTTACATATGACACATATTAAAGGCCAGTTAAAGGCCATAGACTACAGGTGAGGTCACTTATGTTGGGGTCATTTTTTGAACCCACACTTACGTCAGTGAATATATTTTTTTTTTTCCTGCCACCACCCCCCCTCATCAGAGGACATTTTTGTTTTTAGTTTCAAGTTACAAAACACACACCAATTAGAATATGCATGCACAGTAGAGGGGGTACATGAAAAGAGAAGAGGGAAAAAGAAAAAAAAACAAAACCGACAAAAAGACAAACGGACAAAATAAAATGATGCAAAACCAAACACAATAAGTAGGTATTAATAATAACATTAATAGTAATAATAATAACAACAACAAAAATAGCACGTACCTTAACAGATTTACAGATAAACAAGAACCTATACATGAGATGCTATCTACTTAAATATGTATGCATTTGCACATTTTTCCAAAATCAAAAATCCAGCCCTCGGATGATGTCAGAATTAAAACTGTTGTAAAGAGACACTCCAGAGAGAGGCTGAAATCTCTATGGTTTATTGATTAATTCAAAGAACATTGCACTTTCATATATAGAAAGGGAAAACAGTAGTTGTAAATCGAGCCCTGAATTATATATTTGGAAATAATTTGGTAGAATCCCTCAGAATGTGGTTTGGAATGAAGATGCCAAATTTTATGAATGTAGGATTTTGAGAATTAGGGTTCTGAATGCTGGAAAAAAAGCATAGTTAGAGAAAAACAGTTTAAGATCTGGCCTTAGAACTGCATCAACTGAAGGCCTGTAAGTTTTCCAGTAATAAAGACCGACAACTCAGTGAGTTGCTCTGCGTAACAGCTTACATTGTTCTCTGGAGGTTTGGGCCTCCTGACAGGAAACTATTTCCATTCACAGGAATTCTGCAACACCAAAGGAAGTGTCTAGTTGCTAAATATGTAACTCCATAAATCAGTGCCAAACTGGTGTTTGGGTCCACAAAGATCAGTGAGCTGGACTGAGGGGATCTGTCGCACTATGTGATTGTATTTGTTTAATATTACATTATAACGAACAGTTATAAATGATAAATATCTCGTTTGTAAAGACACCGCAAAAATATCAGTATGTCCTCAATAGAGAACACACTTCTGTATATTTTAATGCACAATTTCTGTTTATTTAATATATTGGTGAAAAACTAAAATGGGATCAGTGCAAAATGTATGTACATTATATATTTTATGTTTTATTGTTAACCCGATATGTTAACTCAATAGAAATAGCAGAACATTTGCCAAAAATACCACATTTATCATTTTTGAGAACACCCCGACCCCTGTGACCTTTGTGTAAGGTCCTTTATATATTTATACATGCTATCCTTTATATAAAATCTTTAGGGGGGCATAGATACGGACACTTTACGCCCCGGGACCTTCCGAAATATCCAGTGCCTTCATCAGCTCCACACACCTGAAGGCTGAGGTATAATTATTAGGAATGCTTGATGGTATTGGTAGGGAAATATCAGACAGATGTTTAGATTTGACTGATATTTGATGCATTTTTTATTTTGCATTATTTTCATTTTACTGCATTTGTAACCCGGCAGAAATGTGTGTTACACTTCTGCAATGCTAATCCCGTCTCTTACTTTCTGAATTTCAGGAATAAGCATGTATCGGCATTATTATGGGCAGATACAGCAGTTAACAATGTGGGGTGTCGACCTACGGTTTTCATGCTGCCCCTAACACTTACTGTCATCAGAAAGTCCAACATGAGCCTTCAGTTCTGTGGCTGCACAAAAAATACTACTTGGAAAAAATACTTCAAGGAAATGCCATCAGTCCGTATTGATGTCCCAGAGACATTTTCATAAGATGCTATTTATTCTCTAGTATTAACCGTTAAACGTGCAGGCCTTTAAATGGAGCAACGGCAATAAAAACATGTTTACAACCAGCCGTGATGGACAGTGGAGGCATCTTGGTGTGACTGCTGCTGGTCTGATGCCTAGATACGTCCAGTGACAGCCCGACACTAAAAACAATGACCCCTGCGATCTTTGTGAAAAACAGAACTCCACTCTGGGTCCATCTTCTGTACTACTAGCGAGGCCACCATCGCATTCAGAGCAAATTGAAAACATCGATAGCCTCCTGAAGGTCGTTCCTCTTGGTGATTCACACTGAACTGAGACATTTAGTGGACTGAAGCAGTGGCAGACCAGTTTCCTGTCCCCGTCTTCAGGAGCGACAGGCCCAGAGCGGTGAAGCGAGGCCTCCTTTGCAGCGTGGGAGGACTTCCTCCTGACTCTTTAACAGAAGAGAGTTCCCCCAGCACTTCCTGCCCTGCACCCTCCTCAGTGCCCTTCTTCACTGCAGTTCCAGTGAAGGGGGACCTCCTCAGGTGGCGCCTTCCGGCTGTGGGTGGCAGAGAGTGTTTGCAGGAAACGGTAGAAGAGTTGATGAAGCTTTGCTTGGCCTACAAGGAGCATGACTCTCTTTTGAAGGTGCAGAGGGAAGGAGCTGGCTTAGTGACTCCAGGAGATGTTCTTCAAGAGGAGTTCTCCCTTTCATGGTTATAACAACCAGCTTTCTTCCCTCAGCACCAAAGGAATGTTCTTCAAGGGGAGTTCAAAGAAATATCTCTTGTTTCTGGAGCAGCTTTTTGAAAATCTATGCATCGGCCTCCAGCACCCCCTGGTCAGAATAAGCAGCTCAGATGATGTGGACTATATGTCTAATAATAAAATTGGATAAACAAACCAATGTTGGGTCAAAGTAACCACATATTAGAAATAATGCTGAAATAATTATTCTTGTTCAAGTTAATAGACATATTATAATATTTGTTATTTGTATTATATTTGTAGAAGTGTAAAAGAAATGTAGAAGTAGAGTGCAGAAGCTTGTAAAAAACATTTTTAAGAGGAAATATTGGTTCGATGTCTGTATTGTATCTTCCACATTATTTGTCACCCAAGAACTTCACTGTGAATCTTTTAGAGACACTATTAGCATCGTAAGACAAAATTGTACAGACTCAAAGTTTATCTTCGAGAGAAGAATTGGCTATTTCGGTAAAGCGTCTAGTCAAGAGTTCCGAAACTTCATTTACAGAACAGAAACAACACATTATTGATGTTTTTTTTTTTCTTTTGTCTGATGTTTGAGGGAAAACCTGAATCTCAGATCTCAGACACAGTGTGATCTACTGGAAATGAATCATGAGCCACTGCCGGGGAAAGGACGCGCCTCCCACTCGCTTTCTACTGGCTGAGGGGAGCGCCGTCCCTCGAGTGAGCTCTTGTATAAATAGCGGCCGGCTGCTGCGCTGCTGGCAGAATCGAAAAGCCCCTCCAAGAAACACACCAGCTTACGATCCTCTAGCAGAATACAATCCAAGAGAAAGCTGGAGATCTTGTATTGCGTGAACATGTGCAGAGGACTGGACTCGCTGCCAATCACTTGTCTGGAGAGGTGAGTCTGCTTGGTTTTCTGCTTCTTTGGAGATGATTGAGCTTCTAGCGGTGAAATAAAGTACAGTCAGATGTTCCTCACACTGTAATCTACTAGTTAGAGGACAGGGGGTCTTAACCGGCTGTTCTGTCCCTCTTCCCCAGGGCCAAGGAGCTCAAGGCTCGCTTTGGAAGTTTTCTCCTCAAGCAGGAGCTCAACCTCATGGGCCTCTCGAACAAGAACAACAAAGCCAGGGAGGACGAGGCGCTTAAATGGACCACGTCCTTCACGGACCTCCTGGCTCATAAAGGTGAGTACAAGTGAACACAAGGTGAATTCAAGTGCGTTTATTTCTGCTATTTATTTCTAGCCCTAAACCTAACTCACCCTCTGTCTGCAGATGGCCTGTGTGTCTTCCGAGCGTTCCTGGTGTCTGAGTACAGCGAGGAAAACCTCACCTTCTACCTCGCCTGCGAAGACTACAAGAACACCAAGTCGGCCGCCAAGCTGTGCACCAAGGCCAAGAAGATCTACGAGGAGTTCATTGGCCCTGATGCCCCGAGAGAGGTAATTAGGATTGTGTTTTACTAATGAAGCACTTAACAAGTGCTTTTAAAGGGTCATATCACAGCACACTTTAAAGGAATGAGTCTGATGGTGCATAAATGCAGCCAAACCTCCCCAGTCCATGCAGCAAAAACAGTCACATTTACATATTGTCTCTATCTGAAGAAAATTAGAATGTATTTTTCTACATCATTTCAAACAGAGGGTGGGAAAATGTTCATGATGGATAAAAATTTGCTTGGAATGATATATATTCAGGATAGATAGAAAATAACTTGGAATAATACAAAAGATCTATAAATATATACATACTTTGGGTGAATTAAACCACATAAAAACCACATTAAACCACACTTATGGCACATATGTGGACTTCACAGGGGCAAGAAAAATGTAGTCTATGGTCTTGATTTTATGTTCATTTTCATTAAATCCCTCCCTCTTTGTCATCTCAGGTGAACCTGGATCACGAGACCAGGACGGTCACCGAGAAGAACCTGGAGCAGCCCGGCGTCTCCTGCTTTGAGCTGGCTCAGAGCAAGATCTACACGCTGATGGAGAAGGACTGCTACCCTCGGTTCCTCAAGTCTTCACTCTACCTGGACCTCACCAAACAGCTGGCACTGTAAAACTGAGTCCAGGAACTGAGAACCGAACATTTGGCCCAGAGTCTAAGAATGGGACACGCGGTTGGTGCCCACATGGCCAACTTGAGATCATGTGTTAGGAACCGGCTGGACCACAGCGAAGGCTGAACCCTGCCCAGCTTCCTGCAACACGTGGTCTTGAGAGCTGGAGAGGGTCTTCTGGAGCACCTGCTTGGAGCTCGAACAGAAAAGAGAAGGAATTATAGGACTATTTTGTAGCACTGGAACAAAACTGTGAGGGCGCAGAATGCCTTTTGCACAAACTCAAATTAAAAGTCCTTTTTTATTGTGCATTTCTATTTATCGCAGTATTTATTGTAAGATTTTATGGAAAGCTGATATTTATTGAAAAGATGTTTTAAAGAAATAGATTATTTGTAATTTATGACACTGTGATGGATGGAGTTCTGTTGGAATAAATGGTGAACTAAAATCTCTTTGGTCTCTCACTTTCGTACTCCACTCACACTATGATGTTCTCCTAATTCTGAATCCACTGTCTAGGTTCTTCGAGGGTTCTTAAGGTAAGGAATGGTGATATGTAGAGCCATAACACCTCAAAGAACCATTGTAATGTTCGGCTTGTTTATTCCATGGTTACATGGTCTTAACTCGTGAAGAAATTGAGTTTCTCTAAAGAACCTTTTAAAAGTGGTTAAGTATTTTAGAAATAATCTTTGACTTGTAACAATTATGAAATCCTTTCTGGTGCAATTTTTCCATCACAGAGAAGAACCATTCCATTCCAGAATTACCAAGATTATTTCTCATGGCTCTACATATATATGTAACTCTTGGATTTACTAAAGAACCCTCAAGGAACACCTACTTAAGAGCTTTTCATTGGTTCTTTAATGAAGGTAAATCTTACATATCAAACCATGGCAACTAAAAGAACCTTTGGAATGTTTAAATGGTTCTCATTCATGATGAAGAAAAAAACCTTTACAATTGGTTTTGTACAGCACCAAAAGGGTTCCACCAAACATGGAACTGTTTTTGGAGCATGAGACCATTTTTAAAAGATTTCTTAAAGAATCAAATACATCAGTACAGTTAATCCTTTCTACAGAACAGGAAAAAAGGGTTCAGATGTTGTTGCAAGTCAGAGAACCCTTTTCTGGTCTTACTGCCAAGAGGACAGTTAAGAAGCTCATGGTTTGTACACTTTTGTCACTCTGAGCAAAAATGGTTCAGTCCAGGACTAAAATGGTTCTTTGAACACTGTTTGGTTCCCTATAGAACTATTTTTTGGAGAAAAACAACAGATTCTCCATGAACAGGTAAACCAGGCGAAGAACTAAAGTTCTTTATATGTTGACAGTCACACACAGAAACATGGTCTTCACTGAAGAGCCCTGATAAAACCTATTTTTTTGGCTGCAACTCATTCGCTCATTTGGTTTTCCCCACGCCGCTGAGGCCGCACTGCTGCACGACGCCCCCACGCATGCAGAACTGAATGACCAGGCTTTGCTTCATTGCTACAAACGATGATGCTTCTTTACATCGGTTACTCCCTCGTTCGGCGGTTGATTCACTGACCCATTATTACCTTGATAAAGTCAGTGAAGGCCGTGCTTTGTTTCGCACACGTTTGCGCCCGCGCTCCTGCAGCCCACGCGCCGGGAAACTCGTCACCGCGCTCGCCGCCACCACGCAGCTCCCCCGGAGCCTGAACGCGAGGCCGGGACACTGCAGCCAAGCACCTGGGAGATAATTAATCATTTCCAGAACACCCCGCAGCCAGATTGTGTGTGTGTGTGTGTGTGTGTGTGTGTGTGTGTGTGTGTGTGTGTGTGTGTGTGTGTATGTGTGT
>JBBPCX010068992.1:0-10000 GCA_037974365.1 Hydrocynus forskahlii
GGAGCTACGGAGCTCTGCCAGGCTGGTACGGGTGCTGGTCTGGGGAGGAGGAGGAAACCTCGTTGTCGTACGCGGCACCGCTGCCGCGCCGCGGGGGGCCGCGGCGCGGCCGGCGTCGTAACAACACTGTACAGTATGGAAATGGGTTTACCTTTACATTTCTTTAAGGGTAATGTTTTTAATGAGTTTAAAATGAATTTTTTAGGAGCATATTTGGGGGCATATTTAGGCATTTTTACCACATCACATATGCACAATTCGCCGGTGCTTTTCACAATTCGCAGGTGCTCTTGGAGCATAACCCCCACGAATTTCAGGGGCCGACTGTATATCTAGTAGGACTGAGTATTAATACCCAAGTGCTTGCACCCATATGTTGCTGTAGAAGCCACAACTGTAGCCTTTCTTTAAATACAGCTTTTGGAAGCCACTTGGTTGAGAAGTGTGTAAGGTTGAATAAGAGAAAAATCATCAGCAGCAGGATTTATTCATCATCAGCAGGATTTATTCATCATCAGCAGGATTTTAGTTAGTGATGTCAACAATCTATGATGTATTAACTAATCTAGCATTGATCCTTTATATGATGCCGCTTTATACCCATCAATTAAGTTATGCTACACTATGTAAGTAAAAGTATCCAGAAAGTCCCTGAAAGTATCCTCATTTCTGGGAGTTGTTTAATTGCACAAATACAGCTTTTATACTCTTGACAGAAAAGCATTGCAGATGGAACGGGGCCCTCTGGAGCAGCCACACTTGAATCACCATGAGTTGGAGTGGAGTGATCCACAACTAATCATCCAGTATCAGTACTTGACCTCACTAATTGTCTGGTGGCTACAATCAAATCCTCACAATGATGTTCCAACATTTAATATAAAGTAGAGATTCTAACTGCAGCAACAGGAGAACAAACTCCATATTAATACTCTTGATTGTAGAAGAAAGACTTTAGGATGCACACAGTGTATGGAAACTGCCCACTTTTTGGACACTTTTGAATCAAACAAATTGCTGTGATTTTATTACCTTCATTTTTCTTTACTTTACTCCATTAGCACATAGGCGAGGCAAATTAAACTCGGCTCCATTCCGTACTCGTCTGATTGTTTCCATTTCCATTCCTTCATCCACAGTCCTTTGGACAGCCATTAGCTCACATTAGAGCTCTAACTCGGTCGAGACATAGCAATTGCGAGTAAACAAGAAAATTGCATTGTCATTTTCTAAAATTAATTGAGGGTAATTTTGGAGTTGGGGGACACTTTTATTTATTTATTTATTTGTTTATGTATTGCACTGGGGACCAAAACATCTTACGTGGTCAGAAAAATGTACTGCTCTGGTACAATTAGTGCCCCTAGATTAAAACATTCTAAATGTGCCCTTAAAGGTACAGTACTGTGCAAAGGCTTAAGGTACCTGCGTTAATATTACTAAATATACTAAACAAAACTAAAACGAATACATGCAAATAACATAATACAGTAAATAGTGACTTTTTTGCATAAGACCTGCTGAAAAGATTTTGGCTACAAGGCGTCCTAAACCACGTCCACAAGTCTGTTCTACCTTGCTGCAGAGACAATGATTTGGGTGACTACTGGCTTCTAATGCGACATTAGTCATCCCTCTGCCTTTTTATCCCTATTATCTGAGTTTAGTTTAGTTTTTGTTTTTTACTTTGATGGCTTTAACTTTTACTTTCTCTTTTTTCGGGGTCGCTTCTGCTCCTCTGTCTCTCTTTATCTCCATCGCTCACACAGGCCTTTGAAGTGGAAATCCTGTCATAAGGTTTCTTGGCTAATGAAGCTGCAACCTTGCTTTAATTAACTACATCTTTGACTGGTCATCTGAAGCAGACTTTCTGTATGGGTGTGTTTGAGTGTGCGTTTGTTATGTGTGTGTGTGTGTGTGTGTGTGGGTGGGTGGGCACATGGTGGTACCAAAAGGAAAAAGTGATGCAGGCTAGAGCTCATCTGGAGAGGAAGTTGTTTGTGTGTTTTGATCTGTTGTGCCTGACGTGTCTTTACTGTTTATTCTGGCCACCAATTACTTCAGTTTGTTGTTTGAGTCAATAATGGCCTTCAAGGGGGGCTCTACATTCACCTCAATGAAGAAAGACTAAATGACTAATGGAAAAGAATAAAAGTGGTTGATTTCCCCCAGGTCTCTAGATAAAGACATAAAAGAGAACTAGAGGAAAAGAGGGAGACACAGCAAGAGGAAGAAGAGGAAGAGATACAAGGAAAAAGAGGATAAAGGAGAGAAATATAAGGCAAATAAGAAAAAGAGAATGGGAGAGAGCGGAAGAGAGAAAGAGAGAGGTGGGAACAGCACATTCATCCCCAGGGAGGTCAGTCCTGCCCAGTAAATTAGAACTAGAGCTCCGAGGTCATGCCCACTGTTTCTTAACTGAGACTGACCTGCAGAACCAATCATACATTAACCATGGTCACGGCTTTGGCCTCCACTAAACGGTTCAAGTGTAATTACATCTTCAATTACTGATTAATTATTGGTAAAGCAAATATTGCTGGACCGCCCGGGGCAGGTGAATTACCAAGTGTCAGCGAAAAACACTTACACGATGAATTTGGTGAATCAAGTTCTTGATATGTCTTACATTTTCTTTTGAATCCACTCCCTCACTCATATGTGTTCGATTAGATATAAGACATTAGGTATACGTTTACTCTGTGTGTTCGTAATTTGTGTGTATGGTAGTGTGTGACATTGAAAAAGCTGGTGAGGTGAAAGTGTGCCAGATTTATTCAATGGTATTCAATTAGTTTGAGCCATCTGTACTGAAGATGTTTTGTTGTTTTTGTAGGTCTTACATTAACGAAACACGTCAAACCACAGAGCTGCAGACTCCTGGTTGTCATGAAAAGACCCTCTGTCATATATAATACTAATACTGCTACTACTACTACTACTAATAATAATAACAAAAATAATAATAAACATAATGGCAGTTGAAATTATGATCATTGCTATACCCTTATTATGAATTATTAGATATAATAGTTGTTTTTTTTTCTAAAATGTGTATGTGTGCTTATTTATATTTAATTGCATTTGTTTTCTGATCACTTCTTGGCTTGTGTTTCTATTTTAAGCAATGTTTAAGTCCAAAATCAATGTTTTAGTTGCTTCACAGGCATATCTCACATCCATCAAAACAAAATAGGCCGCTTTCCTTTACTGAACATATTCGGGGAAAAATAAAATATGCCCTGTGCAATAACTATGGCACATTTTAGAAGTTCTGATGCATTTTTTACCCAATTATGCTAAACTCAAAGTTTTAACTACAACCTGCATAAAAAATACCATATTTAAGTTAACAATTCTTACCATTGGTATGATTCATCAAACCTGAGCAATGAGATGATTCATCAGATTTGAACACTAAGATGATTCATCAGATTTGATTTGAAGACTGAGATGATTCATTAAATTTGAGCATGGGGATGATTCATCAAATTTTTGTGTTGAGATGATTCATCAAATTTTTGTGTTGAGAGTGTTGAGATGATTCATCAAACTTGAGCATTGACATGATTAATCAAACTACAAATGAGAAATCATTTGTAAACAATTACATACAATAGCACCTTTGCATGGAAGCAACCTTCCTAGTTGTCAATATACATCGAGTACACACTGAGTGGGCTGAGATCACATGGCCCAAACAAATATGTTCCCATCGACAGTCCTGTGAGTGGTTTAATGAATCACAGGAGGTCTTACTGAGTGTGAAGGTATCACTCGATGTGCAAATTCACACTTAATAATTACCTGGTTTGCAGGTTCGCTGATGAACCCTGCAGGCTTAAAAGCTTGAGTGGTGACAGACCATTGTTTTGGAGTGGGCAATTATTTTTAATGCTCTGAACGACTGACAGAATGGAGATAAACAAGCCAAGAAGTCTCAGTATAATTCCAAACTAATGTGCTGTTACAGTGGAGCTGAGTAGATGGCACATATGGTTGTATACTCTCATGTAGGCTGCAATGAAAGTCAATGGCACAACAAGAAATTTAGTGAAATACAGAAAATCTGGCTGAATTAGTTACACTTACTGTACATGGTTACATAACTGTTTTTTTGGGAGGGGGGTTTGCGGCCTGAAAATAAAAAATCCTAAACGCTGAACACTGAAATGCAAGATGAGGGTGTGAATAAAACACAGACACAATATTAAAAATAGCATCTCAATAAAAGCACCACAGCTAATCTAACATTGGCTTGCAGTTCTCACAAGCTGCAGCAAAAAAGATATACATTTTCTTCACTTTTAGCTCATTAACATAAGCGAATAAACTTTTGGAGAACAAGTGGAAGGTAGATTCTTACTTTTTAATCCACACCACACTGAGTTTGAAGATATACTATATTATACGAATTGAATTCAATTAAAGATTACTGAAGTGTGTACAGTCCGTCTCACTTTGTGGAAAGTGGCTAAATAGGGGGAAAAATCAATTTTTGACCTGAAAATAAATGGGAAAAGTCAGAAATACAGACTCTAACCCGATGAAACCGAATGGTAGAGGAATCCATCCACCCATTATCTGAACCACTTATCATTAACCAGGGTTGTGGAGGTGCAGGAGCCTTTTCCAGCACTGATGCAAAAGGTGGAAAAAAACCCTGAAAAGGTCGCCATCACAGATAAGGCACACATACACAGTCATTCACATGCAGGTCTTTGGACTGTGAGTGGAAACCAGAACAGGGAAAACCACAATGGCATGCAAACTCTATAAATGGAGCTTATCCACTGGCACAAGGAACCGTGCTGTTCTACAAACAGATGTTTTTCCATACAAATAAAGCAACCCGTACCCGAGCTGAACCCGAACTGCTCGATGGCAGGGTCGAAAGCAGGCCGCAGCTGAGCTGACTGCATCACTGCTTTCTGATTGGTCATCATAACATGGAAAGAGGCCACTGTGTTTTACTGTCCACACAAAACAACAATAATGGAGGCACAAACTGGGAAGTCAGTGAAGTACAAGCACGACTGTCTTTTTGGGCTGAATATAAATTTCAGTGAGAGTTTTCTATGATGATAACAAATTTGTCTTTAACGCTGTGTAAAATGTGAAGGTGAACTAGGACATCACTAACAAGTTAGCTGGGTCAGGTTTTCATCACATGGCTAAAGAATGCTGAGAAAATAAAAAAAACATCAAACTATGAGACTATAAAGACTATAAAGACTATAAAAAATAAAACACAACAAAAACAAAAGCAGCTCTGAAAGAAAAAAAATTCTGCTCGTTCGACCCCATGGACGCGATTTTGGTAAATATGTTCCCGGACTGCAACACACCAGAAAATCAAAATGTGATACAATTTCAGTACCATTACAGTACAGTTCTAGTGTGATTTTTGCAGCACGGTTCCTGTAGACCTGTGGAAAAGTGCCTACAGATGAATTCCCCAGCCAGGAATCAAACCCAGGTCATTCTTGCTGTGAGGCGATGACACATTACGCCACTATGCCGCCCATTTTAATAGAACACATATTGAATTCTGCAGTCAGTGCCCTGCACATATTAGGGACTCCTGTCTAAGCTGCTTTTAATATTTTATGTACAAAGTGCAGCTAGATCCTCTGGAGGTTTGGGTTGTTTTGCAATTGAAAGTTTTGCTACATGAAGTAAATGCCACAAGTAAGCTAACGCACCTGTAAACAGAAAGTAAGTGCACCGTTAAGCTACTCTGGCTGTAGGCTATGACTGCTAGAGTCACTTTATTACCACACTTTACCAACCTTGCTGGGTTACATGTGGTATTCTGGTGCCATAATGATGTCTAATGATGTCGGTTCAGTGCACAGGATGTTGTAACATTCATGCAACAATATGAACTTGAAATTCTGAGGAAAGCTGTGACATTCAGAGCAAATCAGAATCAGGATCACAAAACATTGTTGATCTCAGGGGAAATTGCTTGGTTTCACCTATGGTTTGACCAAACTGAGCTGATATCTGTGTCTCTTTAACTGCATCACAAAAGGGCCAGCTTTATTTCAGAAGTCTTCACATTGTTCGTAGTTTCGGGTCTAACAGTGTGGCAAATGGTTTATAGCCATTGTGTTAAACAGCTGCTGCACAAAATCACTGTAAATGCAGTTTAATGCTGTTTAAACCTTCATATATTACATGATTGGTGACTCACATTTACTTCTTTAGTTCTGCACTGGAGGTTAAAGGATACTGTAACTTAAAACTGAAGAATCCTTACACTTTGACAAAAGCCACCCCAATCATTTCTGCAGAAATTCTCTCAAACCACATCCATATTATTCATTACAGTTTTAAAGTCCTGATTTGTTCTTGTTGTTTAGCATTCAATATAATCACTAGAAGAAGAAATGAACATAAAATAGATCAGATAAGAATCAGAATCATAAAATTCTATTGATCCTGGAGGAAATTGCTTTGTTTACAACTGTACAGACACACAGAGACACAAAGACAAGAGCAATATAAATATACTCTAAAGTAAAAGGAAAAACTTCAGAAAAATTGTAGTGTGCTAAATACACTATGCTTTATACACAAAACACTGTGGTCAGTAAGAGAGGTGGATATAAGTAAAATAACTTCTGTAGTTTACCAATTAACACAAATTTTGTGATATTGTATATAATAAGTAGTGATATTGCATGACATGTATCTATGGGGCAGAATGTATGGGATTTTACATTTTCATCTCAAAATGAATGTCATAAATAAACCCTAAACCACAAATAAAAACTTGAAAATAATGTTCAGTTAAAGTTCAGTTACTTCTTTGTTTTAGCCACCAGTTGTGGGCGCAAAATTCAATGTTCAGCCCACCCACAAATTTGATGTGCTGCTCTTGAAGCAAAACTTAGACACCAGACAAGTCTCGCCCACATAAGTGGAAAATTGTATAAATTTGCCAAAGACTTGATTAAAATGGTTATATACAGTCAAAAAACTGGTAATGTATCGAACGCGAAGAATGTAGGTTTTCAACAACACTTGTGCAGAGTTCTGTTTAAACCCAGGTCTCTTTAAAACTAAACAGTTTCCTGATCAGATGAATAAGGTGTGATGACCTGAGGATGGACCTTCTGGAGGATGGCTGACCTTTTGATTTCTCAAAGTACTGGGTTCCTGAGACCCTTAACCCCAAGTTGCTCCAGGGAGACTGTGTCTGCTAAATGCTGTAAATGTAATGTAAATGCTCTGGCACTGCTAGTGACTTATAGTTGTACAAGATATTTAATACTCAGATATGCTGATAGTTAATATGGACCAGTGACTTGTTAAACCCCTAAAACAAAGAATAATTGAACCCGAAGCAATTTGATCATATAAAAACTGTTAAAAGTCTGACGCTTTTGAAACCCAAACATCCTAATGTTTCTAAGGTGGAATGGACCATTTAGCAACTTTTGAATGAACACAACACAGGAGTCATAGAATACACTGGAGTAACAGAAGCTGATGCAATAAGTAGCAGTAAAACTGTAAGGCCTAAAAGACGCACATTTGCCAAGTTAACACATTTGAAATCCGGTGAGAAGTCTTCCTGTGAGAGACGGACGGGTGGAAGGATGTGAGGCGCATGGAGAGTGAGAACAGCTGGACGCAAAGGGACAGCAGAGGATAAAAACGAGGCGATATTCTCTGTGGCCGAGAGACTGAAACTGAGGACAGTGAAAAATGGTGCCATTCGTTGCCAGTAGCAGGAGAGAGAGTGATAGAGTGAGTGAGTGAGTGAAAGAGAGAGAGAGAGAGAGAGAGAGAGAGGGATGCGAGGAGGGAGGGAGAGAGATGCACTGAGTGGGAGAGAGGAAGAGATCAGCAGGAGGTCTTTCAAACACATCTGACTGAGAGAACATGGCACAGATATGCCTATCGCATAACGAGGAGGGAAAAAAGAGCAAAGGGATGAAACGTAAAAGGGATGGAGAGACTGGGAGGGAGATGAGCGCCGGGATGAAAGATGTACAGTGCGCTCACAGTCAGATTTATGCCTCTAATTCCATTCCGCAGACTGTATATAGCCAAATCTTGTAGAGTATTCAGGTTCAGGATTTTTCTCAGCATCGAGTTGAACGTCGACACGGGCTGATTTAATAACAAAAATGCTTATGTGTTGCTAACAATTAATCTAAATTAATATCTATATCAGATATATCATAATTCAAATGTCATATTTCTAGCCCAAGACGATTTATCATGGTCCAAAACTGGCAACTACAGTACTGTGAAAAAGTATTTGCCCCCTTTTTGATTTCTTATTTTTTTGTATGTTTGTCACACTTAAATGTTTCAGATTATCAAACTAACTTAAATATTACACAAAGATAACCCAAGTAAACACAAAATGCAGTTTTTAAGTGATGAATTCATGTATTAAGGAAAAAAAACTATCCAAACCTACATGGCCCTATGTGAAAAAAGTAATTGCCCCAAATCCCCGCACCCCCCGCAAAATCACAAAGTAACTTTGGGTAATCACATTGTTTGGAAAACTGAATGCAACTTCACTAGCCACACCCAGGCCTGATTACTGCCAGACCTGCTGAACCATGAGATCACTTAAAAAGTAGGTTAAAAGATCCCAGAAAAGGAAGACATCACGGCGCAATATAAAGAAATTCACGAACAGATGAGAAACAAAGTAGTTGATATCTATCTGTATGGAAAAGGTTACAAAGTCATTTCTAAAGCTTTGGGACACCAGCAAACCATGGTGAGAGCCAGTATTCACAAATGGAGCAGTGGTGAACCTTCCTAGAAGTGGCCTACAAAGAGCGCAGCGACGACTCATCCAAGAGGTCACACAAGAACTTAGATCAACATCTAAAGAACCGCAGGCCTCACTTGCCTCAGTGTTCATGACTCAACCATAAGAAAGAGACTGGGTGAAAATGGCATGAATTGCAAATTCAAAGGCAAAAACCACTGCTGACCAAAAAGAACACAAAGGCTTGTCTCACTTTTGCCAAAAAACATCTAGATGATCCCCATTTCTTTTGGGACAATATTCTGTGGACTGATGAAACAAAAGTTTAATTTTTGGGAGGCGTGCATCCTGTCACATCTGGCGTAAAAGTAACACAGCATTTCAGAAAAAGAACATCATGCCATCAGTAAAATGTAGTAGTGGTAGTGTGATGGTCTGGGGCTGTTTTGCTGCTTCAGGACCTGGACAGCTTGCTGTGATTGATGGAACCATGAATTCTGACAAACATGCAAAAAAATTAAGAAATCAGGAAGGGGCCAAACACTTTTTCACAGCACTGTAAGTGCAAGTAGGGAGACCAGGAGGGAGTAAATGGAGTAAAAACCACCAACACACTGCTGTTTTGTACACACTTATAATTTATCTAATTATGACCTTTATGGCAACCTAGACAATGCTTTAATGTAGCTTGCTAATTTGTGCTTAGCAGTGTTAGAATGATAGCAATTTTCAACATGCCACAAAGAATAGCTAAAGCTGAAAGATGTTTTCATTTTTGCCTCATAGGAAAGCTAGCAAACACCAAAATGCTCGTTTAATTTCAACAGACAACCTTCAGATGATAAAAGGTATGTTCACTTTATGCAGCAGCTTGTTAAGCCAGAAAAAGATCCATAATTGCAATCCTAGAAAATGTAATGAGGGTTAGCAATAGCCTCAATACAAACATTTCTTCAGAATATAACTAGGACTAAATGATTATAGCTTGTAAGCATCAGTATTTCAGTGTGTTATGACCATTTTGAAAATATCCCATGATAATGTGGTGGCCTCAACTATCATTGTTTGAAACATTTAATTAATTAGACTTCATCTGAAACATATCTTATGTATTATATGTTTGACTCAAAAATGGAAATATAAATAATCCCAGTTTTTCTATTTTTCTGTTTTTACAGATGGTAAGCTTATTGTACTATTTAGCCCATTCATTTGGCTGTTTATTTTTGAAGCAAGGGAAAACAAACACTC
>JBBPCX010068993.1:0-11715 GCA_037974365.1 Hydrocynus forskahlii
AATATGGAATGATGATATGGAATGAAAGTCCGAATATATGGAATGAAGTCCGAATATATGGAATGAAAGTATGGAATGAATTCCATATATTCAGAGTTCATTCCATATATTCAGACTTTCATTCAATATATTCAGACTTTCATTCCATATCATCAGAATCTACACGAGGTTTTATGCTATTGGCAAACAGGCATATCTACACATATCTATATATATAGATGGACACACCTTCTCATTCAATTATTTCCTTCGTTTTTATTATTGGCTACATTGTATAACAGGTGTTCTTTGGCTACATTAATTAACATGTGTTCTTTGTCAAGAGTTCATTAGTGGAATTTATTGCCTTCTTAATGTGTACGGGATCTACTGCACATTATGGCAAGAATGACTTAACTAAGTAAAAAAAAACAACAGTCCATCATTACCTTATTAGAAAAAATATTCTGGTATGTTTATTCTTTTTTGTTTATTGCATAATTCCATGTGTTCCTTCATTATCTATCTATACATATATAAAACCGGATTAGCTGAGCAGTAAATGCTTTTAAAAGCTATTAGAATTAATACAGCAAATAGTCCAGTAATACATTGTAGGTCTCATCAAATGCCTCAAATACCTGGTTCAGCTCAATCGATACTTCATCAGATTAAATCAGGAGCTGCTGATGGAGTTTTACAAATCAGTGCAAGACTTGTAGGCATGGCATTGAAATCTAGAACCAAACATGTGTTCTCCTTACCCGCCAAAAGAAATCCTGATGTTTAATACAGTCCTGCTTGTTTACATTTACTGTAATGTTATAATGTTAACTTGTATATTTGCTGACAGAAAGTCCCTCACTGTTCAGATAAATGGCTTTAAACAGTTTGCACATGAGCCTTTATATGTGCACTGTTTGTATATATTGAGGCCATATAAATCAGTAGTTGATATTTCGTGAGAACACAGTTTTGGTTCCAGATTCCTGCTCAGTGCCTCCAGTCATTGTATTGATTTATAAAATTCCATAAGCAACACACCTAATTTAATCGAATAAAATAAAAAGTGCCAACCCAAAAAGCTCTACATAAAATCATGTGTACTATGTACCGTACTAATGTTATGTAATGATAGTGTTTTAACTAAACACTACTGCTCAGTAGTAAACGGCTTTTGAGTTATCATTTTCTCAAGGCCCTGGGACTTTTTCTCAGTATTGAAATAAACAAAGACGCAGAATCGAAAGAAACACCCTTGGCTTGCATTCAGAGTCACCGCACTTTGTTCCCTCTGCTGCTGCCAGTACATGAAACTATGTACCTACGAAATACCCCACGAAATACTAAGACAGCCTACACAACATTTCACCCCACTTCAACTTTTCCAAGGACAAGGACAAGGCCATAGGCCGCAGCGCTCCTCACTTTTTAAAAGGCTTGGTCTGAAAGTGCTGTTTGACAGGTATAAATTCACCCGCCCGCCAGAATTCGCCTCTTCAATTTCAACCCGGAAAGCATCTCACAAAGCGATTGGGCCATTAGATGGGCCTTTATTTTTCAACTGAGTGACTGACAAAGGAATCCATTACAGATCCAGCGCTCTGCAGTCATCATCCACTTTTTTCCCCAGACACAACCAATGCAAAGGCACTATAATGATAATTACAATAACCTGCTTAATTCAGTTTTCATTCAACTGAGGCATCTGAGGACAGAACATGGGGTTGCCACGGAAAGAAAACCTTACAACTCAGAAAGACTAACTGTATAGGAAATATTTTGTTTGGACTAATTTTTTTTTAAATTTCATTTCTACTGGTGCATGTATCATAAAATGTTCTCAGAATGTTTCATGTTTTCAGAAAGTATAAACTGTGGGTCAAGAAATAAGATGTATAATGTTAACTGTTGTGGCAGCCAATTAATATGCAGAGTACATACTTTTAATGTCTACAATTTACACACATGTTAATACATGCTAAAGAAAAACATGACAACTTGTCATGAGTTAAATGTAAAAGGTGAAAATGTAATTTTAATGCATTTAAATGCATGCACTATAACAATAAACCTTTGAAGAAACTGCATTTAAATGCATGTACATATATTTTGAAGCTTTAAAAATATATCATTTTTATTCCTCAGACAGTTGTAAATGTAAGACATGATAAAACATACAAGGCAAGTTTCTTCGTATAGCACATTACCATTCAGTGTGCTTTACAGAGCTCAAAGAAGCAGTAAGGTATAAAAAGAAAAGTAAGCAATATAAGTAACCATAACATGAATATAGGATCAAGGTAGGATTTAATGTCATTTAAAATAAGTTAAACAAAGGTATATAAAACAACGATACAGATAAAAGAGCATGATTTTGTGTAGATCTTACTGATTAACTGAAAGCAGTGGAAATTGAGGCTGTTTTTAGTTTCTTTTTAAATCCTGAAACATTCAGGTCAGATCTGATCTCCATGGGGAGCTGGTTCCAGCAGTGGCCGCATAATGTGTGAAAAAGTACAAAAGTGTAGTAAATCATATCTTACTTGCATTTTCATCGAAGTATTCTTTATATTCTTAAAGCACTTGAAAGTACTTAAATTACTTTTGTTTTAACTAGCTGGTGGGCAAGATTTTCAGGGTTTAAAAGTTAAAGCCCCTGGCCTTTCTGGGATGCATTTTACTGCGTTCACATTCAAGCTCATCATAGAACAAATTCTGACTGTCATTTGAAGAGTTGGATGAAGCAATGTTGTGGCTCTAGGCTATTTGAGACCCCCTTTGATGGATTCTTTTACATGCTGTATAAAATAATGACGGTTTAATAGGGCTGCCAACCTTGCTGAGGTGACTGGAGTGGGATTTTCAGGGGAAGTGAGAATAGAACGAGCTTATCAATTTTGCATGGACGTGCCTATCCAGTGTTACACTGCTGCAAACTAATTACAACCACAGATCAAAGACCTTAGGATGTAGACCCATGTTTCTTAAATCAGCTCATTCAGGGGTCTGCGCTACGCTCCATGTTCTGTGTAAGAGAAGAGTACATAATGAAAAACAGCCCAATACTAAACTTAATACACCCCACACCTTCAGCATTAATGGGAGCCCCCCTGTATGGTCATCTGCGCCCGCTCCACCAGACTTGCAAACAGCTTCATCCACCAGACCATCAGGAAGCTGAACTCTCTCCCCTCTCTCCCACCCACTCCTCTCTGACCCCCTAAAAACTCTGGACTCTGAAGTTGCTGCTACCATGTCTTACATGGTTTACAGTTTGCACATCTTATTTTATGTCTGCAGGTTTTACAGTTTGCACATTTCACTTTATTTATATTTGCACTCTTGCATATATTCTTGCACTCTTACTTACATATACCCTTGAATATCTGTAGTCCAGAAAGTTGCTGCTGTCTTTTTTATAACATGTCTCCATAGTTGCTGCTCATCTTTTTGCACAGTTACATTTTTTGCACATCTTTTGCACTATCACAACACATGCAGAACTTTTGCTGCTGAGACATTCTTGTGTTTTTCGTCTTGTGATCCTTGTCCTGTGTTCCTGTCGTGTTTTAGCATTAGATATATGTCCTTAAGTTATGTTAGGTAATGTTAGTAATGTTAGGTGTTGTCTTATATTTTGTGCATCGCTGTGGGACAGCGAAAAACGTACTTTCAGTTCCTCTGTATGTCTAGTATATGTGGAAAAATTGACAATAAATCTGACTTTGACTTTGACTTTGATTGTAGGGATCACTGACATAAGAGGGATGCAGTACAACCCACTTTTTAATCATATAAATAAACAAGGAACAATTTCATAAGCACATCAAGCAGCAAAATCTCCTGAAACGCAACATATATAAGTGCCTGCCCATCTTATGGATGTCTGCAAACAAATATACAAATTGTTGCATTAGAAAAGTGGTGCTTTGCATAAGTGATACTGTGTGGAACTTTCAAATCTACTGTTGAAATGATGTGATCTGCAAAACAGCTAATGTGAACTGCAGAGGTGCTAATGCACAGATCCACACACAGCTGGAAACAAACTGAGAAACTGATTTTATTTGAATAAAAATATGATCAAAATATGATCCTGACAAAATAGTTACTATATATATGTTTCAGCTCTGACCTGAACACTAGTGGACATAGCTTTTATTCCTCTGCATAAACAAAATAAATGGGAACAAGAGTGTGAGGAATGCTGCTCACATATTGTCAGGTTTATTGCGTGTTTTACCAGAAAAAGACTGGAACATTAACCCCTAGAACTCAGAGCATCTCAGTAAAATCTGATTTCAGTAAATATAAACAGTCTAAAACTGTGCTTGCTCTCCTACAGGCTCGCCGTTTGCTGCCTTTTCACTCGGCACGCCGCCGCTGAGCCGCTCTCAAAGTTTCAGCATTAATTCAATACTTTTCTTTCAATATTTTCATATGAAGGATAGAAAAATATGCATTGTGGTGGATTAACTGGATATATGCAAATACTGGTAGCTTCCTAATGGATATACAATATAAACACATGCACATAACCTAGACTGTTCCTCTTGCTCTGACTGCTTTCGTGAATTCAAATGCATTAGGGCCACCAAAGTCGCTTAGTAAGCCTAGCACTACGTGTCCTTTTTATTAAAGTAATATTGCTTTTACAGGTTTAATACTTTTTCTCACCTGAAAATTTACAAAGAAGCTTCATTCCCGTGATTGTGCATAAAATTTAATTTCTAGCGCATTACTGACCTGCATGTAAGAAGCTGCATTAGATTAAACTGCTGCAGCATTCAGTGACTGTAAAAACTGTGCAGCTGTGGTTTATAGTTAACAATTTCTCAACTCAGCAGGCCTCCACAAACACACACATCCCTGCTAGCAAGAAACACAGACAGAAAGGAACTCAATATGAAAGAGAGAGAGAGAGAGAGAGAGAGAGAGAGAGAGAAGGAGCTTTTTCATGTTTATCCTCTTCATTGTGAGCAAAATTCTGTGTGTTTACCTGACAGCAACCGATGAATATAAAACAAGTGCATTTCAGTCTTGCTCTCCTTTTTCATATTCTCTCTCTCTCACTGCCATCCCTCCCCCTCTCTCTCTTTTTGCCATGTCTCTCTCTCTTTCTGTCATCCCTCTCTCTCCCTCTTTGTCAGCCATGTCTCTGTCCTTCTCACTCTCTTTGTCATCCATCTAGCCCTCTTTCTCCTTACCATCTCTCTGTCTCTCGCTCCCTCTTTACCATCCATCTCTCTATTCTTCTCTAACTCTGTCATCCATCTATCCCTCTCTCTCCCTTCTCTCTCTCTTTATTATCTCTGTCTCTATTTCCTAACTTGCTCTTTTCTTCTCTCTGCCTCGATTAGTTTCTCTCTTTCTCTGTCTGTCTGTCTCTCTTTATATCTCTCTCTTCTTCTCTCTGCCATCGCCCTATCCCTCCTCTCTCTGTCTTTCTTTGCTATCTCTCTCTCCCTCCCTTTGTCATCCATCTCTTTCTGTCTCTCTCTGGCATTCCTCTATTTATCTCTATCTCTGCTATCTCTCTCTCCCAATCTTTCCCTCACTTTGCCATCCTTCTGTCCCTCTTTTTGCCATCCATCTCTTTCTCTTTCTCTATGCTATGTCTCTTTTTCTCTTTCTTTTTGTCTCTCTTTGCCCTCTCGCTCTCTCTCTCTCTCTATGCTATGTCTCTCTTTTTCTCTTTCTTTTTGTCTCTCTTTGCGCCCCCCCTCTCTATATATCTATCTATCTCTTTCCCTCTGTCTACCATCCTTCTACCCCTCTCTTTCTCCTTTCTCCTGTTCTCTGCTGTCCCCCTCTCTTTCTCTCAGTGCTGTTGGGTTTCTCTCTCAATGTTGTGTGGTTTCTTTTGATGCTGTGTGGTTGAATTTCACACATTTTGGTAGAAATCAGTGACACAAACAGATATTTCATCATGTCCGCAACAGACGAAGCCTTGTTCAATAATTCAGCCTCTTGCATTCCCCTTCACTCTACGGCCTGCATTCCTAACTCAGCGCCGCCATCGTGGGAGTTAAAATGGAGAGATTAGTGGGCCTGCTGGACTCCCCCTCCCCACCCTAAACAGGGTCCAATCTGGCATAATACTCCAGCAAATCCATAGAGCATGTCTGGTACTTAAGTTGCATCTGTTAAAGCTAATCTAATCAAGGTTGTTTTCATTTACAAAGGCTGGAATGACCGAGAAACAAAATGGGGCCAAAATCACCCCAGGATTTGATCCAGTTCCACTTCTTTAGGGAATATTGTGATATTACGCTTCACCACAACTGTATTTGATATACTATAGTATGTGGACACTTGACTGATACATCTACAATACTGTACAAAAGTCTTAGGCTCCAGTGCAAACTCTTTAAACCAATTTATTTGAGCAGCGAGGGACTTTCCGCCAGTAAATACACAAGTCAAAGTAGTTGACATTTCGTGAGCTGGAGAAGAGAACACAGGTTCGGTTCCAGATTTCTCCTCAGTTCCTCCAGCCTTTTCTTGAACTTGAGAAAAAATTATATCAGCAGCTCCTGATTTAACTTAATGAATTACTGATTGAGCTGAATCATGTATTTGAGGTATTTCATGAGAACTATAGTGTAACACTGGGCTTCCATGAGGAGATCTGGGAACAAACACACAGACATACGTAAAATCACTAGTTACTTCATCTGTATTATTTGTATACATTTTAATATTATCTATAAAAGCATATATTGCTCAGCTAAATGTGTTTTAAATATATTTTTGCACAGTACTGTACATGAAACCATACATGTACCTGCAGAAAACAGAGTTTAAACAGTTGAAAGGTAATGGATGTTCTCAGCATGCATGTTATAAAACCATATTAAATCAACAGTTTAAGTTTGTTCATCATCTACAACTTTCATTTACACGCCTAAAAATAAAATGGTGTTTTTATGCTGTCGAACTGTTTTTGGTTCCCTGACAGCTTTAAACGGATTGCTCTTTGAAGTAATGTGTGAGTGTAAATAACCGCTATAAAGTTTGTAGACGCTCCATGTTAAAGTAGTTATCCTAGAACCATACACTCAAAAAGGCAAGAAGCTTATATTTTTAATGATATAGGACTTGGTTTTAGTGGCTTTTTACATTTAAAAATATAATTTTTGCCAAAAAGAATAGAATCTTGAATTGAATATTGTTTATAATCTAACATTACAACTGTAATATGCAGTCAGAGAGTAGAGCAGAGAACTACAGAAACGGAAATCTGGCCCACAAAAAAATTGTGATTGTCTCTGGATTAATTCCTCTTATCTGGAGCCTGTAGAGGCTGCCGTGTCTGTGGCTTATCTGGGGGAAAGACGAAGGCTTTGCAAAATGATATGTATGAAGGGGAAAAAAAGGGAGGAAAAAATGTGAGCATATTATTGCGATCTCCAGCACTGCGTGGGAGGACATTTGAATTTCACACACAGTGTTTCAAAGGGTCATTCAGACAAAGTGAAACAGTCATGAAACACATTCTGAGTGGCACTGATCTCAGACGCTGAAGGCTAGAGGACGAGGAGGGGAGAAAATGCCGTCTTTGAAGTGGGCCGCAGACGTCCCTGCATCTCTCGGGGTGAAAGCGACTTAACCAAAGAACCACCTGAGAGTGATGAGGGGCTCAGTCTGAGAGCTCTGAAAGCCCCCTCTCTCAGCGTGGTGAAGGGAAATCCTGGGAAAGTGCAGCGGCTCAGGCAGCCTGACACCCGTGTGGGGGCTAGAGAGCCCCTATTATTTTCACCTGGGTGTCCAAATTCAATTATTGCAGAGTTATAGGCTTTAGACGCCATCTGAGGGCAAGATGTGGTCAGAGGAGGGAGGATGGTGATGAAAACTCAGTGTAATACTGTAATATGGTGTCAGGAATCTCAAGGCCATGGTCTACACTGAACAAAATGATGCACTGAAACGATTTCATTCAAATATGCGAAGAGCAGAGCTGTCAGACGTAACCCATTCATGGCTGCTGCGTGTAAACACAGTACACTGAGAGGTCTGAAGACTCACATCATTTTTTATGCTCTGGAATTGTCCACACTTGACCTGAATTAAGGTCTAATGATGCAAATAAGCTGTGAGGCCTTGTAACAAGTAGAATTAGTGCTCAAACATTGGCACACATTTTATTTTTGTTTTTCTCCCAAATGCATTAAATTCACCCAATACATTTTTAACAATGCTTGGTGCGTGTAGATGTTATTCCTTAAACTTCCTTAAACTTATAGTTCCTTAAACTTATGGAATCTGGCCAGATATTACTTTCAAAACTTTGTTTATTTCTAAGGCATTGCATCTGTAAATACCTTCTAAATACTCATAGTGGACCTTCAAAAGATAGATTACTGGGTATTGAAGGCAATGTCAATCAGTGATAAAATCCCTTTGGTACGAGACGAGGAGGAAGATGTCCTTTGTTGTGTCCTTTGTAAAAATATCATACTAACTGTACAACAGTGGTAAACGATGGGATTGGACAGGCTACACTATTTGTAGAGCAGCAAGACGTACCTTCAAAGAAGGTACATGTTTCTAATAAAACCATGGGTGCCGGAATCATTACATTATATACTTTTAAAAATAATTTGCTTCGCCCCCCACACTTATCCATGCAAAGTGCATTACGCACCCCCAACACGTTTCTAATGATGGGTAACAACGAATCTGAAATTAATAATATCAGCCAAGAATGTCATGCCACGAGGAGCAGAGGAAAAAGGTTGCCATATTTTGAGTACAACGAGGATGAAATAATCTTTAAATAAAGCAAATTGGCAGCCCCCTGCTACTTTGCATTTTGTTGAAACATCATAATTGAAGTCAAATCTAACAGGCTTGTACATGAGCGATGAATGAGCTGGAGAGTGGAAATGGGCTTGGAGGCCTTCCAACCAGCAAGAACAATGGTGGGAGAATCAGAGTGGAAGTGTCTAAGTTGGCAAAGGAGATGAAGATAATGAAGGCCTGGAAAGGATGGAGGGAAATAATTTAACTGTTCACCCTCGGGCAGTGCCTGGGGCAGAGTAAACATAAACTAGAAGCAGGAAGGCCTGTGGTATCCAACGATGCCCAAAGGTGACTTAAAAAGACACATTTTATTCACTCACAGTTCATTTGGCAGTAACAAAATACACACACACACACACACACACACACACACACACACACACAATTTACAAAGGCTATAGACAAAGGCAAATTCAAGTAAATGCAGTTAAGCTAAGGCCCTGTCGGCATGTGCTCGGAAAATGTAGTTTGGCACCCTGTCCATCCAATTGGGGCATCTTAAGTCACTAAACACAGAGCTTTTGGAAAATATGAAATTTCAAAGACAGTTTCATGTAAACAAGTCCATGGCAGCAAGCATTAGGCCTTTTAACACAATCTTAAGCTTTTATTTTCTGGCAGAATTTTGAATATATGTGAGATATAGAAATAAAGAGTTGTGCTGGCTTGTGGTGAAATGAACAAGACTGGTTTTGTGCTTGCACTCTATATTTTAATGCAACCAAGATCATTTTTGTTCTTGTGTGGTGGTGATGAGAGCAAGAAAAACATGATCACTACCATGTCAGATGCAACAAAGTATTTGTCAGGGAATTTCTGAGTTAGTATTCCATTAAAATCCAAGCATAGCTGCCATCAAAAGGAAGATGGAATGCATCTGTGTGGAAGGTCATTCTTACCTTTCAGCCATTGTCTCAACAAGCAAAAAGACTTTAATGAACACTCGACACTGCTGGCTGAGAGTAGCTCTGAAAGACCTTGGTCCGCTCAAGGAATCTAAAACTGAAAAGGAAGAAGGCGAGGGGATGGGAAGGGGGATTGGAGAATGTACACACACTGCGGATGTGGAAAACCGATTATGCCTCAAGGTAGGCATGCATGTCAGAGAAAGAGGATGTTCATTGGTGTGTGATCAGTATTAAGAAATGCGAAGGCTTACGCCGGGGCTTTCCAGGTATCAGTGATATGTGGATAATGACTGGAGCAGCATGTGTCTCGGTGGCCGAGTACAGTGCGTAGAGGGGAAAGCCCGGGCCTTATCGCGGCACACACACAGATACGGATTTCCACACTCCTCTGGTTTCAGCCGAGACTGTCCCACTGCCTGGGGGCAGATAGTGGCTATCTGTCCGCTGCTCAGCCACTCTGGCTTTTAGAGTGAGCAAAAAGCTCTTAAGCGCTTTGCTTGCCATCACTGACTGATCACTCATGAGCTGCTATAACCTGTCAAGCATTTTGTTTTCACACAAGATTCTGCTCACTCCAATCTTATCTGTGGGAGCAAAGCTAGAAAATAGACAAGAAATTTATTTAGCTTTGACATACAGTTGTACGTGGTTTCACACATACTCGACAAGAACAAATACAAATATGACATTGCTGCACATTTTAGTGTAGAATTTGTTTGAATTTAACACACTGGGAAAAACCCCCCCAAAATAATAAAACAGAAAATGTGGCATAACACAGTTATTAACCCCTCTCTCTCTCCACAGTATATACACTACTGGTCAAATGTTTTAGAACTATGTGAGGGAACGAGATTGGTGAGTCTCACCTCGACCATCAAACGTGACGGACCGAGGCTCGCACACCAGCCAAGGCTTCACTTACGTGGGTTTTGGCCCGAAAACAGAGAGTCAGAGTGAGGGTGAATACAGTCCATTTATTAACTCTTACAAAACAGAAGAAAAACACCCAAGCATCCATGAGAGCAATCGTCCACAAAAACAGGAAAATAATAAACAGCTAAACTTTAAGAAACCCCAAGGAAGACCAGGTCCTCTTAAATAGCAGAGGACAAAAATCAGCAGACAGGGTTCCAAAAGCGCAAAAAGGCATTTACTCCCTCTCAGGGCTTCAACCAAGCCCCACTAAACTATTCTGAGCTGAACTCCACTGAAACTGGAGTACTGTCTCGTCTAAACCAAGCCAACAACTAAACTGACTCTCTGACTGAACTCATAACTGAGCTCCCCCCTAACTGAACTCAAACTCACAAGACAAACATATATATATAGGGGTGGCCTACTCCATGACAGAAACAAAGGGATCCCTTAAACATTCAAAACCATATAACTAACAAACAAACCCTCATATACAATATAATCATGTTTTTGGTCTTTTCAATATTTCCTAAAACATAAGCACATTCTAAGGTCACAAAAATAACATAAATGTTAGACATTCCTACAGCCTCCCCCCACACTATCACAAGTGTGGTATGACCCAGGAACAATATAAAAGCTCCTCTAGTTGCTGGTGATACGCTTTTCCCTGGAACCCACCCAACAAGAGGGAACCAGCACCACAGACAACAATGGGCAATCATCACAGGTAACATGCACTTTCTATATGGCTAAGTTTACGCGTCTAACTCAACCAGTAAAGATGCTTGCTACCTAATAAATACTTGTGTGTAAATCAAATGTGTGTTCACATATTTATATTTACAAAAAGGTATGAGGGAGTCTGTAAACATTTAACAGAAGTGAACCCCAAGGCTTATATCTATATACAGAGTTAAAACACACTATGTGCGGTCCCATCCTGGACCGTCACAAACTATTTCTCTGTTTTTTTTGTATTGAAATTCAAGTGGTTCAATGTCTCATTGTTCGTTCTGCAGAACGCTCTGCTTTCACTCTTCTGTCCAGTTCATCCTAAAGCAGCTCGATGGGGTTTAAGTCTGGAGACTTCTGGCCTCTC
>JBBPCX010068995.1:0-11713 GCA_037974365.1 Hydrocynus forskahlii
TACTCTCTCGGCATCTTGCATGGTTCCCTCATACAGATCGCTGGGTGGATAAGTGGGGGGATGAAATGAAGGATTTTAAAAGTGTGTGTGTGTGTGGGGGGGGGGGTGTCCCCTCCTGATACAATGGTTCCAGTGGCCATGTAATAATCACTACTGGGCTTTCAAAAATGCCCCAAAAACGAACAATTTTTTTAACTTTAGCTCTTAGAAACAAAAAAACCCGCAAGATTGTTGAACCTGGGAAAGCTTTCAGGATAGTCTCTGCAACAGTGATCATGTAGAAGAGTAAACACCAGTTTTAAACTGTTTAACACCATTTTTTTTATTACAATTAGATTTTTATAACACACTCTAAGTTCTAATGATTAACGAAAATCATTACTGGAAATGGGCTGTGCAAGTGAGAGGAACCGTTTTGAAGGTTAGAGAACGTCCTTATTCTTAAACAGGTTTAAGACGATTTGTTCAAACCAAGGACCTTTATTATACAGAGTGTGTGCTGCAATGCGAAGAGCTATGGATCCACGCCAACACATTAGTATTCCCAAACTAAGGTGAGTATTTCCTTGTTTATTGCTTTGTTTATACCTGACTTGGGCTCCACGGAGAAATAGGGCTGTCCTTCCAGAATGCTGTAGACGACTCTGGCACTGTTGCCATATGTGGGGTCATCTGCATCAGTTGCTTTTACCTCCACCACTGATGTACCTGAAAAAAAAAACAGCAACTTTATTAGAAACCCCTACCTTGTACTTCCATTCAGAGGCTGATTGGCTGCTCTGCACTGTGCCTCATCAGAATACATTTAGACATTCTTTATAACTTTTAACTTATACCTACAATGTTAATAAGCAGGGCTGAACTCATGTAGGCTGAAAGAACAGACCTTAATTTCTAAAAATCGGGAATGTGTGGTACGTTGTAAGACTTTTGAAATGTTAATGTACTACTTAAAGAAAGGCAAGAAAAATGTTAATGGAATAGTTTTCCATGATAGGTGCTTTGAAAAAAATAAAGGCACAAATCAAGCCCCCTGTCCCCTGAAAGTAGATGGAAAATTCAAGGTTGGAACCATCTCGGTTGCGGGCAGTTTCCAGAGTGGCGTGTGCTTTATTTTTCATTCTTATCCTGATTGTTTCCATGTGTTTCCTGAATGCACTGATGCAGCCGTGCAAAAGTCGCAAGGCACTGCAAGGACACAGCAAACGAATCCAAAGGCAGACAACACTGCACACGGCAATGCGCCTGTCTTCTAGGTTTTACTGAATCTGCTGCCTTTTCAGTCCTGCTGTTGTGAACTTCCACCACTGTCATGTCTCTATTTGCTCGTCAACCCATTCAGCAGTAAATGCTTAGATAGCTTTGTTTATCAGACAACGGCTTCGCGCTCTACGTTGTCTTTTTTTTCTGCGACATAATCCTTTCTTTGCTGAATTCCTCCCTTGCTAGGATCCCATCCGTGTGTGAGAACTTGTCCTTTAGAACTATTACAGAGCCATTTGTGCTGCGGTGCGATGCCGCGGCTGGGGGCGGGTGGGTTAATATTGTCAGGCTGATGTTTCCCAGATACATTTTATTTAAACTGTAAAACATCTAATGGAAAGCGCCAGGTCTTCATTGGAGAGCAATTTACGGGCTGCCGCAGCCCTCGGAAAAGCACAGATTAGCCTTAAACGCGTCTGCTCATAAAGGGCCTAAATAAGATGTTTGGGGACAGGCCCAGTTTGTGTCAAAGCTGAAACACAAACATCTGGAGGACACTGCTGGGAGTGCACCCAGGAAAGAAATGGGCCACCGCTGAGATACAGCTTTGTGTTAATCCTGCTCGACTGTTTGACTTAACGGACAACGGCAAGGCTTCATTTACACTGTGCACAGACATAAACACCTAAAAGGTATGTTTTATGGAGTCACGGTACCAGCTCATGCTCAGGAGAACATGGCCACAGACCAATGCACCACCCTGTGCTCCAGAGGGCACGGCCAGAAGGCCACCAGTGGCAGCAGCACTGTGTTATACTCAGGAGAGCATGTTCGAAGCATAAGTGGTGTACATGCCACCCTGTGCTCCAAAGGCTATGGCCGGAAGGCCTCCAGTGGCGATGGCACTGCCTCGTGCTCAAAAGAGCGTGCCTGAAGAACAAGTGGCCAACATGCCAGTCTGTGCTCCAGAGGGCATGATCGGAAGGCCACCAGTGGTGCTGGCACTGCCCTGTGCTCAGGAGATCGTGACTGAAGGACAAGTGGTGAACACTCCATTCTGTGCTCCAGAGGATCGGGCAAAAAAGGCCACCAGGGCACTAGCCAACAAGCAAGGTGGTGGCAAGACAAGGTGGAGCACAGATACCTCACCTTTCAATCAGAGGCTCACCCCAGTCACTCTAAAGGAGAGAGAGTAAAAGCAGGGAAGAGACTGCTGAGAAAACCAAAGTAAATTATGTCTGTCAACCTTAGTCCTGCCTCAAAGTCCCTTCTTCTTCCTGGGATGGCATGTAAACTTAAAATTATTCTAAAATTATTCAGCTACCAAAAACTGATTAATGTAGCCCCCTTTTGCCATTAAGCTTTACACACTCTTGGCATCCTCTCAATTCTTCATGTTGACCCTCCTGGCAGGCTTTTATAGTACATAAACACAATATGGACAAAAGTATTCAGATGCCTGACCATTACACCAACAGGGACTTACATGACGTTGCATTCAAATACATAGATTTTAATATGGAGTTGGTCCCCCCCTTTGCAGCTATAACAGATTTAGGAGTGTTTCTGTGGAACTGGTGTAAAATCATTTTTTAGAGCATTTATGAGGTCAGGCACTGATGCTGAATGCGAAGGCACTGATGTTGAACGAGGAGAATAGTGAGGGGGCTTGAAGTGCATCCCATAAAGCTCAGATTTCCTCATAAAAGCCGACTTGACAACCTTAAGGAGTTTCTTTACTTTTTAAGTATTTTTATGTTTTTTTAATCTGTTCCTCAACATCAACTCTCCTCATTTGCTGATGCTTTGCGCTGTTAAAGCACAAGGTTGGATATCAAGCTGCAGAAAACTGCCAAAACCTCAGATGTGACCTCAAATCAGTAGAGATATAAGCAAAACATTTCCACTCAGAAATGCTGGCTATATCCTGGCAAAATGGAATTGATGAGCCGTCTGTGTTTGAAGGTGATTTGATCTGGGATGTCCTGGAAGTCAAGATTAGAGGGGTTTTGGTTGTGTACTGATAAAGATGATCAGACCCAACTTTTTCAGGGTGTCATGCTAGTTGTAACTTGGCTCATGCTTTGTATTTGGCTAATCCCATGCATCTGGTTACTTGGGTTAATGCTCTCTAATGCCACTGTAGATGTAACCGCTTACTAGGGTTGCAGGTTCCCGGGGCCAACGGGCACAAGATGTTAGTTAATTAATTCTTTCTTTAGGTAGCTAGCCCTGCAGTACTTTCTAATCAGCTAATTCTCTTTTAACCAGCTAATTACATGTAAGATGCGTTTTGGACCTTATTTCCAATGCTCTAATATCATGCTAGTTACTGGTTTGATCATTCTCTCCTCAGCTGTCAAATTCCATGCTAGTTGCTAGTTAATTTATACACTCTTCAGAAATTACTGTCATGTTGCTTTTTCGTCAGGTAATTCTCACTTCAGGTGGCTAACACTTTGCTAGCTGGCTGATACTCTCTTTTTTTTGACTAATGCCATGTTTATTACTGGTTGACTAATTATCTCTTTTGAAAGTTAAAGCTGTGCCAACTACTTATTGGCCAGTTCTCTCTTTAGTTGGCCAGTGACATTAGGTAGTAGGCTAATTTTCTCATGGCTGGCCATACTGCAGTGGGATAATTCGTTCATTAATAGGCTAACACCATGCTAGTTCTCTCTTTAGTTAGTTACTTCTGTTTTGCTTGTTGGCTATCTAATTCTCTCGCTTTAGGTGGCTAATGCCGTGCTACAAACTAGTTAGCTAATTAGTTCATTAGCTGGCTTATACCATGCTACTTGCTGGCTAATTCTCATTTTAAATTGGCCAAGGTCATGCTGCTAGTGGACAAAATCTCTCTTTATAATTGGCTGTTTCCATGCTAGTGGCTGGTTAGCTAATTCTCTATTTAGCTGGCTAATGCCCTGTTAGGCGCAGCTTAACTAACTCAGTCTTAGCATGCTACATGTGTACTCATGTCCAACTCCTCTTCAGCTGCTAACAGAATCCAGTTAACTTGACAAAAAAACTCAGTCGTACATGCTCACGTCACATGGTCTGACTGGCTGACCCGACATTAATGTTTCAATGCAGCCGTATCTTAATAACGTCATAACGTGTGAAAAATGAGCAAGCGAGGGTGTTATTGCAAGCATCTGTTACAAATTTGCACTCCCTGAAGTCAAAAGTGAGAGAGGGAGAGACGTGTGTGTAGGTGCCACAAAGGTCCGCAGCCGCAAACAATCTCCTGCTTCTTAATTACCAAATTAAATTAACCATTTTCTCATTAATCAAGTCCATTCATCACCACTCGGCCGCTAATGATTTTAAATTGATCTGTAACGCAGTCAATGAGAGAGGGGGTCGCATGCATTCGCAGAGGCTAATGGCTTTGCTCCCAGGTTCTGGACAGACACTGGCAGCCAGCATGTTAATTGCTCTTATAAAACAGCGCGTCAACCCTCTTCCCCTGATTGTCAGCCATTATATGCGCCGCACGGTCAAGCAGTGGCAAACAGAGCACTCCTTTCAGCGGGGCGAATGTGTAAATATTGTCTGTGCTGTGATTGATTTGCTTGGGGTTATACCACTAAGCTAGGTTCATCAGTCTGCGGAGTGGCCCGAAGGTGTTTTCTTTAAATAAATGCTTATTTCTTACAGCAATGGCATGCTGTTAATTAACCCAGACATTTTGCCCAATGCCAAATACGCATTTTGTTTGAATGTGCCAGACAAAGTCAGGACAATGTGTTTGGAAAGTATTACTTCAGACTTATTCTACCTATTCTGCCCCCACACAGTTGATACTGCTGCTGTAAGATGGATGTTATTACTTTCCATGCCATAGACGCCATAATGACAAGTAAAACTTCAAAACAAACTGAATTGATTTGAAGTGAATTGAATGGAAGGGAACTGAAACAAACGGAGGTGACCTATCAATGCGTCGTCCAAAAAGTTCTTCTTTCGGTTCTTTCAGCTACAATAACAAGGCTGGGCACCCTTTAAAGAATCCTGGCAGAAATCCTATTTAAACACTTGGCTGTTGTCATTCTGGGCCATTAATTGCAACAAAAATATTTGTTCTGTGTGCCTGTAAAAGGTCACATTTATTAATCAGGTGTAGTTTCTTCACTTTGTGATTGACATTAATTGAGACATGAGGGCAAATTTGTTGTTGTTCCTTCAAACCTGCCTGCATAGTCAGTTTGAAAGTGCAACATTTTCAACATTTCTGATGTTATGTTGTGACTCTAAATGATAGTCTATACAAGTTTCCATTGGGTTTTATTGGGTCTCTGTCAATGTTTTGTAAAAGTAACCGGGAAACTGCATTATTGCTGTTTCAGATGAATTGAATTGAACAGAACTGAACTGAATTGGCTGCCACCAGAACCTTGGTCAGGATTAGCAGCTCAGAAACTGGATGAATTGAAATGTGTCAAGTAGCAACAAAATGAATAACATTTTGTGGGTGGTGGTTGCCTAGTGGGTAGGATGCTTGCCTCCAGATCAAGAGGCCTTCAGCACCACACAACTGGGTTCCTGAGCAAAACCCTTAACCCCAAGTTGCTCCAGGGAGACTGCCCCCTGTAGTTAGGGAATGGAAGTCGCTTTGGATAAAAGCGTCTGATAAATGCCGTAAATGTAAATGTAAAACTGAACTGAATTAGAGATCGCACAGACATGATACCATGCATTTTTACCAGGCTGATAACAGCAAAAAATGGGGAATGTGAAATGGGAGGGGGAAAAGAATGCCTCAAATCTGGCCTGTAATACCACATATTCACACTGTGTGAAGTCATAGTAGATGTGTGGGGTAGTAGAGGAATTAAAGAATGACAGGGTACTTTTAGCAGCGATTCAACAACAAAAATAATAATAATAATAATAATAATTATTATTATTATTATTATTATTATTATTATTATTATAATTTTAAAGCCAGTCAGTCTCAGCGATACTTAATGTTGAAGTTTTGGTATCAAAAATGAAAGTGGTATTATGCCAAATGAATTGAACTGAATTGAATTGAATTAAACTGAACTGCTTTGAATTGAAATGAAATTGAATGTAAATCAACTGAAATGATCTGAACTGAATTGAAATAAAGTTCAATTTAAAATAAATGAAGTAATATTATGCCCTGTTTTGCATAATATCCCATAATATCCCATAATGACCTCCTATTAAAACTAATACTATTAAAACTAAGGGCTGAAAAATAAAACGGCCGGTAGTGATGAGTCACTGGCCTCATTTCGCTTTCCCTCACTCACCCACTGGAGACATTTCAGGAACTTGGGCCTGGTAGGGGCCGTCAGGGAATTTGGGCTCGTTGTCATTGATGTCCTGCACCTTGATGACGAACTCGGACTCAGGCTCCACGGGCAGGTTGGTGGCGCGGTCACGGGCCTGAGCTCGCAGGGTGTAATAGGCCTGTTCTTCACGGTCCAGCCGCTTGGTAGCATGGATGTCACCTGTGTTTTCATCAATGGTAAATATGGTGGTGGCCCCTTCGCCCGTGAGAACGTACTTTATCCTGCCTTCGCCTTTGTCTACGTCCGAGTGCAACTGTAGAGGGAAAAAGAGAGAAAATGATCTCTTTTTTGCCCAGTAAACATCTCAAGAAGTCACAATTATCACAGCGACTAGAAGTCAACACCCCTAGAAGTCACAGATATCATTGACCCAAAACATAAGCGGATCCCAATCTTTCAGTCCAAAGCAATTTTATGTTTGGAAGTAGCTGGGGAGATATTTTATAATGTATTAATGAGTTAATGTTATGTGTATAGTCTTGCTTTGTGTGACAAAAAAACACCACCCTTATGTTTCTCACAAAAAATGAGAACTGCAGCCGTGAGTGTAAATCAAATGAAAATGTAATTCATTAGACAACCATGTAATTAGTGCTTCTGCATTGGTTTGCAATTACTGTTAACACTTTTGCCATTTGATCGATATTCCTCCTCTTCTTCTTTTTTTCTTTTTCTGCAAAATGTTTGTCCACAAACTCATGCAGAAATTTTAGAGATATCACAACTTAATCAACCTGTTTTTTGGCCTGTTCAGGAATGGTGTGCCTCTTTTTTGTGCTTTTCTTCTTATTTTTCCCAAAGGAATAAAAAGCAGGCTACAGCACCCACCTGGAACACCCTAGCGTTCACGAGAAATATGGTTAGCAACGCCCTAGCAAGCACATATGATGCCATATCACCACTCTAGCGAACACCTGGAACACCACACATATCAACACTCTAGAAACTACCTAGGAGACCATAGCAACCATTGCAAAACTCTAGCAACAACATCGCAACTGGGGAATTGCTTAAACTGATCAATCTCTGCATTTTCTTCTGGGAACTTGCAGAAAATTCACTTCTCTGGTTAATTATATAATCACTTGTAAACAATTACTGAATGTGAACTGAATGTACTGCAGAATGAAGCTGACAGACTTCAGACTTGTAGTCAGTTTATTATATTGTAAATCAACCCTGCATATAAAAGATAATTATAAAAATAAACGTTAAGTGACCGCTGCAATTTCAGACCGTTGCAGTTTCCCATATAACTAAAGCGTTCATATTCACTCCAGTCTGTCTCCAAGATGCAATAAACTCTCCGAGCTTCCTAGATGTTATATCTAAACTGCTTGTTGTGAATGTTACGGAAAATGCACTTTTTAACAGCACTGCTTATTGGTGGTGGAGAACCACAAAAGCCCATAAAATAACCCTTATTCTCAGGAGCGTCTTAATCGCTGTATTTGAATGCATGAAAAAACTCAGGCTGGAAAAAGTCCCTTATGATTTCTGCTGAATTCTACACAAATGCCGAAAAGGGCCACATTTTCTGATGGTCCACACACACACACACACACACACACACTGACTAATAAGTAACTTTTGCGTCACTGTTCTTTTTCACTTCCCTTAGTAATGCACAGCAACGGTTTTATTGACTTGTTTTTGCCTACATTTGTGCAGATTTTTTTTTTTTATTTATGAGCCCCAGCCACATATTTAAGTATGACTCTTCATTTGTGGGATTCTTTTGCATGTTTCTAAAGAAATGTGTTTGTAAGATGTGTTGGAGGCCACACAAAAAGGATTGATCTTCTGGTGTGGAGGATAGTGCTAAGAGGACCATCTCGGTCCTCCATGACAGTTGTACAGTGCTCCGGTATTTTTGATGAAGGTAATAGTGACTATAGACCACATCTGTTCCTTTTAATAGTGTTCCACATAGCGCTCCTGATCCTCCATCATGCGGCATAATTATTAGAGGACTGCTCCTATAGAGGCTTTGATTTTCCAGAGTAGGGAATAGTGATTATGGAACATTTCTTGTTCCTATACTAGTGCGCTTTTGATTTTTCATTACAGTGAATAGTAATTAGGGGACCGTTTCTATTTGCTGGTGTTCTACATAGTGCTCTTGATTTAATGTAATGAATAAAGACTAGGGGACATTTCTTTTTCCTATAATAGTGTTGTTTATACTGCTCTTGGTTTTCCAACAATGATTAAAGGACCATTTTTGTTGGGTAGTGTTCTATAAAGTAAAGTAAGCAGGGCATCATTTCCAACTTAGATGGAATGATGACCACAAGACATCTGATGTAGAAGATAAATGCACAAAAGCACACCAGTAGTATGTATATATACTACAGGCCACACTCAGATTAAAAAAATAAAAATAATGATGCTGCGCTTTCAAAATGTTATTACAAATAAACATTACAAATACTTAAAACAGATGTAACTGCTTTTCAATATTTTAAAGTCTGTCGTAATGCATTATTAAGCCACAAAGGCTCAGACTATTGGTTTAGAAGAGAATATCAGGTCTGTGTTTACTGACACTCACTTGGATCATATGTTGGATCACGCAAAAAATATCACTCTGTTCTTCAACATCACACAGTTCATTATTGTTCTTCAAAATGATGGCAAAATGACATCCAGTCCAAAGAAAAGCAAAACATTGTGAGAATGATGTCTTGGCCTCTCCAGTCTCCAGATCTTTCTCCTACTGAGCTGCAAGGGCTGAGCAGGACCAACAAGTTCGAAATGAGTGTCCAGCAAATGAGACAAAACTGTTTGCATACTTGAAAAGGTGCTGGGAGGGTTTGGACACAACGTATTTCCTAAAATTGTTGGAATGGATGCTACAAATGTGTGCTGCTGGTATTTTGATGAAACTTGTACATAAACTTTAACATCCATTAAAATACAGTGTATATTGTTCCATTACACAAGACAAGACAAGCATATCATTTATTTAAAAAAAACCCAAAAAACTATTTGTTAATTAGACCGGAGTAGACTGAGAATCCTTTACTCAGCTCGCTTGACATGATCCTGTGTAGTACTGAATTTGTCTTTTGGTTATATATTCTACTTTTATGTATAACTGCACAGAGCCAGCTCCTTTCATATGTAACCATGCTTGGATAATCGATGATTCGACAGCCTGCTGTGCTTCACCTCGGCATCCACTGCATCTGAAAAGCATCTAATGCAAATCTTACCAATGAAGCACATTTTACCACCAGCATAAAAACTCAGTCCGCTCAAAAGGAATTCCACTGTGACTGTGCTGCTTTATGACAGCTCATTCTAATTAGTCAGGAGCGAATGTCTATTGGTCGTCAGTTCCAGGGATACTCCAGGGTCTAATATCAGTGTGAAAAAGTGTTGTTTGGTTGAAGACATCCACCGTCTTATGTACGCTCTTTATTGTATGCATAATTTTGTGAGTGATTATGCAGAGCATTATGGTGTGCAGCTTTATTACTCCAACCAGCAAAGTCATTTGGATGCACCCTATCAGATTTATTACCTGTGTGTGTGTGTGTGTGTGTGTGTGTGTGTGTGCGTTTGTGTGTGTGGTGGATGAGCGAAAACATCAATATGTATGTGAAAAAAAACCAAAAACATGTATATCTTCAATCATATGTGTGATTATATCTTTGAATATGCTTCCTGAGTTTAATTGGTTTCTTATCTAGTAGGACCGTGTGTACATATGCGCATGTTGGTTGTGTGAGTGTGTGTGTGTGTGTGTGTGCACGTGTGTTCACATCACTCTCACACTTGACTGCCTCACCTGTATGCTGTCCTTTGCCACTACGCCTTTTCATGAGACCACCAGCACCCCCCACCCACCCTCAGACAAAGCACAACTTAATGGAGTGTGGGCAGGCCTGAGCAGGAGAATAAAGAATTGAAAGCGAGAGTGAGGACAAGAGGTTGTCAGGTCAGAAACACAAAGGGAAAAACGAGAGAGAGAGAGAGAGAGAATGAGAGACAGTAAATGAAGGAGAGAGGGTAAATGAGAGAGAGTAAATGAAAGAGAGAGAAAGAGAGAGAGGGAGTAAATTAGAGAGAGTAAATGAAAGAGGTAGAGAGAAAGGTAGAGAGAGAGAGAGAAAGAGAGCGAGAAAAGGGCTAATGCAGGCTCTATCTCAAAGAAAATAAGGTTTTTGCTCTCTCTCTCTCTCTCTCTCAGTAATCTTTGTTAGAACGACTGTATATTTGTTGTGTTCGGCTACAGCTCGTTACGGCAAATTACTGACCCCTGACTAAGAAACACCAAAGAAAAGCTAAGAATGTGTTCTCAAAGTCTGCATGGCCAGCTGATTAGCTCAAAGAGCCTGACTTCAGTGTGTTCCCTTTCAACAATCCATTCCTCGCTGTCCTCTCTTGCTCTTATTCTGTGAGTGGACACTTAACACATTTCAGAGTGGTGTTGAAAAGTATTGAAATGGGCTTGAAGTTCTATACAGAAAAAAGCTATTTAGAATGTAAGCAGGACAACAAATCAGCAATGGATATACATTTCCAGCAGATTTTCCTCTCTCTCTCTCTCTCTCACTCTCTCTCAAAGTCATGAGTCCATCTCTCTTACCAAATCATGCAGCATGAATTGCTGCCATGCTCTAAATACCGACTGTGTTCTCTTACGAGGTGCAAAGCTGATTTGAGGCCACAGACAATAACAATCATAGTGAGATGACTCATCACAGCGACTTATAATAACATTTTTTTTTTAAGCGGTTAGCATGTCTCTGTTTACTATTTCAGCCAAGGACTTCTGAATGAATGCAAATACGACACAAATAACCTTCAAAAAAGGACTTAAACATTTCTTTTTAATAGAATTTAGGATTATAAACTCTTCTCAATTTAACTGATCTATTCTTTGATTTTTATTTCTGAATATCTTGGTTTTAACTGAAGCATATTAATTTGGGTTTACATGATTTTTAAAGTAATTTATTCACTTTATAGCTCTTTGAGATTTGTGTCAAATGAAAAGTGTGTATCAAATAAAATCTATTATTATTGTTATGATTATTATTATTATTGGAAAATTACAGAAGATAATAGGTGGAGTACAGGCCTCCATCACTGCCTCGTAGCTCCATTGCAAAACTAAAGAGACAAACATTACACATCAGGTGTGTTTTAGCTGGTCTGAGGTGGGGGTGGGGGGG
>JBBPCX010068996.1:0-11713 GCA_037974365.1 Hydrocynus forskahlii
TTGGACTCTTTAAGAAACCCTGCTTATAGGAAACCCCTAAATAAATAATCAATTATTAATTGACTATTTATTAATCAATTAAGGGTGAATCAGCCTAAACTGATTCTGGTGGAGAATATCAAAATTAAACAAATTCTAAACTCACATAATCCCCTACACATGTTACATTTGGGAGGACAGTTCTGTAGGAAGGTAGAACACCAGAAGCACTGCTGGTGATCCACTTAACTTTCAGAAAGTGAGTAAATTACCTTTTTTCAAGCAACGCTCAATGCTGTCTGTGATGGTCATTCTTCTCTCCAGGAGGAACTCATACAGGATTTTGGTTGCCATTGCAGTTTTCAGTCCATCAAGGGCACCTTGCCTGGTTTTAGCACTGCGTGAGAGGAAGAGACCAGGAAACCAAGATATTCCACATGGCCAGTAATACATTATAAATTATGCCCAATGAGAACTGATAAGTTGACCACAAACCTTTTGTCAACCGTGCAATCAATATAAACCTTCAGCTTATACTGGAAATCCTCCTGGGTGGTATCTTCTGCCTCTGCACCTGCCAGGTTGAAAGACAGCATTACAAAACAATATATAATTTTTTTTTACAATTACAAATGTTTTTACATTGAACCATAATATTCATTTTTTTCCCCCAGTATTATGGTATATTTAGGGGTGGGAATTAAGATATTGCTGGTATTGACACTAATACTGAAACTTATCAATAATCTTACACTACTCTCCATAATTGAAGTACAAAAATAAAAAGAATGTGAAATGACATGAAATACTCAATTATTTTATTGTAACTTTTTATATAAACTTAACTTTGAGTATATATGAGGAAGAGCAACTGCCACAAAAAAAGTGTTGTGCTAGACTGGATAAGTGGGAGCAACACTTTTTTTTGTGGCACTTGCTTGTCCATATTTCAGTACTGATCAGTCAGGAACCAGTAACAATTTAGTCTACCATCCGTATACCGGTTCCATCCATAGCTGTATCCATACCTTCATCTGCCATGCTGGTGGTGTCACTGAGGCTGCTGCAGTGGCTGAGCGTCTCAATGGAGGCGTCCTCATCGCTGAAAGGCTGCACAGCTCCATGCTGTCCCCCTACAACCCCAGCAAAACAAGTTACAAACAGCACTAAGAAGTTATTAATCAGGATAATCAGGAGAATGTATGCACAGATAAATGGACTTTATTTAGTGTTTTAACTAAGAGCAGCGCATGCACTTGCAGAATAACTTACTATGGTGGAAATACTATGCAAATGAACAACCAGTGTGACCTCAACATGCTTGACCATGTGAACAGTTACATTATGTGATAAAGCCGATATCATGTCCATTTCTGTTATCAGTTCAAACACAGTGTTCTAAACAAAGTGCATGGCACCATCACCCTACACATCAAGGGTGACACGATAGCCACCTTTCAGACTATGCAAACAAAGACTATGTAATTCTAATGGAAAAAGTCTCCCACAGGGGTACACCTGCTGCCTGGAACCTGACTATGGAAGATTACTGCAGTAATCTGCCAATCTAGTCCAAGGCAGCTCCTTTTCTTGTTTAACAGAATGAGTCACTGGGGGGAAATCCAGTTCTACATAACTGGTCAGACATGTTCAAAGTTTAAAGGCCATTTTGGCCTACTTAATAGTATGTTATTCCAGTATCCTGTATCACAGCATTATAACTTCAATCTTACCGGTTTCACATGATAATTTTACTGTTTTCATTCAATGTCCTCACATTAGAAATATGTCCTCCTCAGATACTCAAAAGGTCATAAGAAAGATACAATATGCGTTTGAGAGGCAAACAGCAAATTAAGCCTTTTTTGTCATCTAAAGGGCACATTCACTGTGCGTCACTTACAAGACAGTGCACTGGATGAGAAGCTCTTCTCCAGTTGAAGTGCTGTGTATGCTCATAAGTTCTTATTTTCACTTTAAGCCTGCAGTGCTCATGTGCTACACTTTTTCTTCTACCACTGCTTTGTTGACTACCCAAGTCAGAAAGAAAGAGCTAGTTCCCCCACTAGGAATTAGAACACTACAGTGAAATTAAGCCTATCAAGTTTGGCTTTTAGTTTGTTACTCTGTCATTTGGATCATCGCTGTTGGTTATCACATGATGTGCATGTGAGAACCTATTCTGCTTCGCCAGAGCAGTTTTTTAGCAGATTTTTAAGCTCCTCACACTAGTAATGTATATCATTAGAAAGGGTGATTTCCTTGTGGAAGGGAAACAGGATTGTTTGTAACAGGTGGTAATATAAACCAGTGGTTAAACATGGCCAGATTATCCTTTCACTTCTTTATTTCTTTTTCCATTGTGGAGCTACAAGGCTACACTGATGGCTGTTTTGGGTGGCAGAATTAAAGGGTAATTAACTCTTTTAAAAGAAATGGACACCAGAGGTGGAGGTTCCAGCCTTTTTGGGCAGAGAATCTGAGTCAAATTAAGCCAAAGTATCTAGAGATAGTCCTAATGAGTTATTTCTGTCAATCATTCTCTGAATTAAAATGATGTGCATGTGATAGCTTTCAGCTTCTTCAAAGCAGTTGTAGATTTAAGTAGATTTAATCCTTCCAGACTAAAATAATAGGGATCTGTTTTGGGTGGCAGACTTAAATGACTATATTAGTTTCACAACTAAAGAAATAAAGACTGTGGACAGTAAACATGTATAGACCAAATCGAATACATTCCTGATTGGAGGAGTTTTATTGTTCTGTGAACTGTTCCTTTCAGAGGAAAGATAAAGTGAACTGTCAAGAAAAACGTGTGGATATCAGGCAGTAAACGTGATGCCTCCACGTGGCTCCGGTGTAAAGACAGTCCAAGTCCAGTGAAGATTAAAACACAGCACCAGCTGCTGGTTTCATGTGTGAGATTGTTGGTTTAAAGGACACTGATACACCCGATCTCTCCCAGCCTGGACGGACCACAGGCCTGCGTTATATAACCAGTCACAGTTTCGGGTCAGCAACTGTGTCGCGTCTCACAAGAACACCTTATCACAAACCAACAGAGCACTGCCCCAAAACAACCTCTTACTCAGTCCTTTGGATCAAAACGTAATCATGCAAGTCTTAAGGCTGGGTGACATCACACAGCCAGGCAGCTCAAAAAGTCACTTCATGTCAATAATGTAACACAGCAACACAGGCAGAGTTGCACTTAGAGGACAAAGGTATTGGGACCCACTTTGTTTGCCAATGTTTGGGCTAGATCCCTGATATCCAGTAAAAAGCCATCATAATGCTTCAGCAAACCAATACATTTTGGAAAACACCCTGTATCTAACTTTGTGGACACAGTTTGAGAAAGGCCCTTTTTATTCCAGCATGACTGTGTCCCAGTGCACAAAGCAAGGTCCATAAAGACATGGCTGGATAAGTTCGGTGTGGAAGAACTTGACTGACCCGCAAAGAGCCCTCACCTCAACCCCATCCAACACCCTTGGGTGAACTGGAACGGAGACTGTGAACCAGGCCTTCTCGTCCAACATCAGTGCTTGACCTCATAAATGCTCTACAGAATGAATGGGAACACATTCCCGCAGAAACACTCAAATCGTGTTGAAAGCCTTTGAAAGAGTGGATGCTGTTATAGCTGAAAAGGGGGGACCAACAACACATTAAAGTCTATGTATTTTAAGGCAATGTCATTAAAATCGCTGTTCGTGTAATGGTCAGGCGCCCCAATACTTTTGTCCATGTAGTGTAACTTGTCATTTTGAAAGACACGTGTCGATGCGCAGGTTACAAACTCGATAAATAAACTCAATTTGTTCTACGTAGCTAACAATTACCAGAACTACAATTTGGCACTTGAAGTTTATTAAAAGTTTAAGTTATCTGTTAATCTTATATGATAGCGGCAAGCATGCTAAACCCGCCAAAAAACAGAATAGAACAAGACGTACACAGCGTACACAAACAGAAGAAAACAAACAGTATATAAAGTTACCACTGCGGGTCATTATACAAACAAAAAAACGATGTGAGTCGTGAAAATATAACAGGAGTAAAAGTATTAACAGCTGCATTCTAGCCGGCAGACATTTTAGGACATGCTGTCCTCTCAGCTTCTACCAAAAAACATTACAAAACAGAAAAACCAACGAAGACGAAATTTTATAAATTATATTCGTTTAGGATCAATATTCAGAAATACCGACTGTCAATAAGCCAAACTGATGCTAATTCTTTTGTTTATCGCTTATAAGCAAATACTTTATTGGCTGTCAACCAAAACAGGCCTCGGTGGCCATGTCGGTTGTAGTTCGACTCGACTTCTTCCACAGGTAGACTTCAATGGCACGGCGACCGCGAAAGAACTACAAATCCCAGGACTCCATCAACCGGCCGTCTCATTTGAGCTCACTTACCCCTGCCGTTCCTCTTCTTAGACTTGGGCATCTTTTCGTGTAAGAAATGTGACGAATGTAAACCTAAAATCAGCCAATACACGACCAGTTTTTACTATAATGTCTCTTAAGTTGAATATCGTCCAATGGCACCGTGAAAAGGAGAGAATAAGAAGCGATTCCGATAAGAGCCTGCAAACCAAAGCGACACATTTTCCCCTGTAACAACTAGGGCTGCGCCGGGCCGCTCCCGCCGCCGGCTTTTATACCAAGGCCAGATCACGTGATCCCTCAGAACAACCTGGATACCGTTTCAGCCAATCAGGTCCCGGCCCGGAGTGACGCGCGTGCCTGTGTCTGATCCAACGTGACTGAACGAAGAGTTACCCAGAGACTCCTGTCACGTCCTCCTGCAGACCCCACCTGCATCAGAAAACAGATAAACCTGCCTTCTGGTCACTTCTCTCGGGTGTTCAAAGAATTTCTTGCTTTGTATGATAAGAACCCGACCCACAGACCAAACAAGCAGACTGATCAGGACGCGTTTAAGCCCCAAAATTGCATTTTTGTGCACCAAAATAGCAATCACGTGTCATATCATGTGGACAGACATTTTTAAGAACAAATTACTACACCCTTTTAGTGTTCAAAAAAGCACTTCTCCACCTCTAAGGCTTGTCACCACTGTTCAAAGCCCAAATCTGGGATGTAAGGAACAATGCAATGTTAAAAATACAAATTGACACAGTAGGACATGTTAGTACAATATTCACACATATATACATTTGTGTGTGTGTGTGTGTGTGTGTGTGTGTGTGTGTGTTTGGATGAATTTGGTGTGGAAGAAGTTGACGGGCCCGCACAGAGCCCTGACCTCAACCCCATCCAACACCTTTGGGATGAACTGGAATGGATATTACAAGTCAAGCCTTCTCCAACATCAGTGCCTGACCTCATAAATGCTCTACAGAATGAATGTGCACAAATTCCTACATAAACACAAAGTGCTGTGGAAAGCGTCCCAATACATTTGCCCATTCGTTGTCTTTTAAAATGCTGTATTTGATCAGGAAAGAAACAACTTTGGACAACGTGAGGGAACAGTCATCAGTGTGTGCAAACAGTAAATAAATTGTTCCACATCATTATGATGGTTTAGATATGTTATGAATTCTAGCCTATACATTTTATATGGCATGCTATCCTCCAAGCTTCATTACACAGATCCCGATTACAAATAAGTAACATAGATGAAAAAATGCCATTCGTTTAGCATTAATGTTCAGAGATACTGGTTAATTCTTTTGTTTAACACCTCTAAGCAACTACATTGTTGACTGTCAACCAAAACAGGCTGCAGTTGCAATGCGCATTATAGTTCTACTAAACCTCTTGCATGGGTAGATTAAAACTGCACTTTTGGCAAAGTAAGACATATCAGGCACAATATTCAAACATCTATAAAACATCCTATGTTCATTACATGCTGCCTTTTAAAATGCTACACTTGATCAAGGAGATAACAGCCTTGGACAATTACAATGTAAGCCTCCAGTAACAGAATTGTGCTTCCTAGAGCCATGAAACACTGCTCATTCCATTATAACATTTGTATTCCTGCTGAGCAGTGGAATGGCCTAGAGCAGCCTAAGTTTGTGGGAGAATGGGATTTTGCTCTGGGCAATAGTGCTTTATACTCTTCACATAGGGCCCAAGGCTGGATAGGGCACACTACATGATAATAATGAGGAAGGTGAGTTTGAGATATTGATTCATTTATTTATTCATTTTCTGAGCTGTTTATCCTAATCAGTGCTGTGAGTGTGATATTGATGTGCTGCTAAAACCACAAATAACCTCTAAAAACCACCTCACAAATAAGCTACTCTAATTTTAAGTTTACAAAAGATTTTTAGTCCATAGTAGTGTGTGTGCATTTAAACTGAAAGGTTAGATTAAGGATATATTTTAAATTAAGCTGCAGATTTTTCCCCTCATCTTTACCACGAGTACCAATCATTCTGGTGGGTGGTCTATTATCTGGGGCATCAAGTTGGAGCTATTTCTTTAATGCATCAAGGGATGCCAGCATGTCAGTTGAGTCAAGTGACCACCTCACCCATTTTAGCCTGTGACCTGTACCATTATTCTGTTCATGAACTATTAAGCTCCAGGACTCAATGGGGCACTGTGCTTCTTTTGGGCCTGATTTGCCAATACCATCTTTAGAATTTCAGAATTTCAGACTTTCATTCTGGAGTGAGCACACCAGCCCTCTGCATCTGAACAACGCAAGGTTGTTTTCAAATATGCAGTCATCTAGGTGCTATGAGGGCCAGTAGCCCTGCAAATGCAAAAACCCATATTCTATATTCCTCTTGTATTTTCATTTATGTACCAAAAACAGTCATGGTCTACTTTTACATTTTCTAACTTCTCTTTTACAGCAGAGGTGCCAGATATGGCTCTGGAGATCTGCAACCCTAAAGAGTTCACATCCAGCACACCTTGCTACATGGATTAGAGATCTACTTCCAAAGGCTCAGTACCTCATTTCAGCAACAGCTGCAGAAAAGTGCAATAAATTAAAATAGTTCAGATCCAACACACCTCATTGTGATGTTCAGATGCACGTGAAGGCCTTCCTTACATGGGTCAGGGGCGTTTTTCTGGGCTCGGAACTAAACCGTGGATTTGGACACAACTGCCTTTGAATTAAACAGGCTGTTTGATTACTGTGCATTTAAGGCCTTTACATGTAAATTACCCCAGTTGTGATGGGCTGTTCAAAAATGTTTAACAAACTGTTAATGTAAACAACAAAAAACTTCTGAACACACTTTTAAGTCCATAAGTTACAAAGTGGCCTTTTCAGGCACTTTGGATAAATGTCACTATAAACAGTGTTTAAAAAGGAAAAACTGCATGGTACACCTGGTGATCACCTGTTCTTTGGTACTACTTCCATATATACACCTGTGCTCACCATCACCCCCCAGTGTCAGAATTAAATTATTACATCACCAATATTCACATAAAAGTGTTCATTGTTGTTTCATCCATGTGTGCTGTACACAGTGAAACAGAACAATGTTCCTCCATGAGGACACAAGGAACGAAAACAGAAACACCATAAGACTACACAAGTGCGAGTGGGACAGGACTACACAAAGTGCAAAAAGAGGGAGAGTGCAGGAAAACACTCTAATACAATATTACAAGACAAAACAACATACAAAGCAGCTAACAAGAGCAGTAACAATACTAGTGGATATGAATACCGTATTATAACAGATACTGTATTCTATTAGCAGTAACTGAAGTAGAAATAACAATAAATAATTGTGCAAAAATAGCCATCAATATCAGCAACAGGATTACAAAAATATGTTGTATATGATAAATAATGTTTGTCATGGAATTTGGGGTGCAAGTTTTGTTTATGGTGGAACAGTTTGAGCGTGTATATTTATTATGTTCAGAGGAGTATTATGCTCATTAGAACCATTGACATTTATTTGTACTGTATTTTACTTCAGTCAAAGAAATGTATACCCTATTAGAATGCCCTATTAGCCGCTTATCTCTCTCTCTCTCTCTCTCTCTCCCTCTCTCTCTCTCTCGCTCTCTCTCTATACATATACATTCACACACACATACACACACACATATATATATATATATATATATATAGAGAGAGAGAGAAAGAGAGAGAGACAGAGAGAGAGAGAGAGAGAGACAGAGAAAGAGAGATTTACTTATTTTTTAATCTGGCAAAACTTTGTTCTTAAATATTTTAACACTGACCATTGCAGGAGGAACACTATTTGTCTGCCATTTCCCTTACAGTTCTAGCAGACTTTCCATTTCTATTTAGCTTTAAACATATCATGATCTTTATCAGTTCCAGTCTTAATCACACCACCCTGATTGGCCATCATAAATGATCATTAATGGTCTCTGCAAAATGAGTTCAAATTCAAAATTTGTAAATTAATGTTTTCTTTATACACTCTTGTGACCAAAAGTACTTTCTCCTTAGGATTCTGAATTCAGACTTTTAGTGGAAAACAGACTCATTAGTCCTGTCTAGATTATTTCTCTGTTTTCAGTGTGCCAAATACAGAAAATCACAGAATATAAAATAAAATATAAAATAAAGTTGCAAAATAAATTTTAATGCACAAATATTAGAGTTTAATTACCTGACTTAGAGCTTTATACATGACTAGAGCTTAAAAACAATCCAACAAACTAGATAGGGAGTTGCCTGAATGAGATGATAGAGGTCTACTTCCAAAATCTCAGTTACTGAATTAAGCAATAGCAGCTGTAATAGTACAAGAGAATAATATTAAAATAGTGCTCACCCAAAGGAGTGCTCTGTAACTGTGATTATGAGGATCATACAGTAGACTTGAAGCTCAGCAGCCATATATTGCTGAAACCTCCAGACTTCAGATGGTAATTCTGTGTTCAAACAGGAAACAAGTTTATTCAGCTGTGCCCAGCTGGAGAGAAGCAAGTTCGTATGACGATGCTCAGTGTGTCTCGTGTCTCGTGTCTCTAGCTAGACCAGGGATGTCGAACTCCGCTCCTGGAGGGCCGGTGTCCAGCACAGTTTGGTGGTTCTCCTCCTCTAACACATACACTAAACCTGACAATTAACTGGTGAAGTGAACCTGGTGTTTCTGAGCAGGGAAATCACCAAAACGTGCTGGACCACGATCCTCCAGGACTGGAGTTCAACACCCCTGAGCTAGACAATCAGTCTAATTTTAAATAGGCTACCGATAGAGAGAGTATGGTAATCACATTGACTGGTTTACATGGGCCCTGAGTCAGAAGACTAATCAACAAAACTAATGCCATAGAGAAGTAACTCATGATTAAGAATGATATCATGACTTTAGTTTTATTCTTTTTATTATTTCTTATGATATAATGGGGGGACCTTTCATGATGAATGAATCAACAACATATGCTCCAAAATGACCTTTTTGCATGAAGTAAAGAACATTTTGCCTGCACAGTTAATATTCAAGAAGGTGATGGGAAATTTGTACTTGATTCTTTGGATAAATAATTTGTTTTACAATTTGCCACACCTTTGGTTTATTGTTCTGAAAGATTACTACAAAAATCAGATCACCTTATGTAAGCATTTAGTCACGGTGCATAAGCAACCGACAAATCAGTAATCAGAATCAGAATCAGAAAACTTTATTTATCCTGGAGGAAATTGTTTATGAGTTTGCACAAAACTTCAAACTCAGTGAGAAGCTGCAGAAAAATGTTATATTTCTAAAATCTACCAGCAAGGTTTTGCAGAGTGTAATTATAAATGATGGGAAATTATAATCAGGCCAGGATAAAAAAAAACCGTGAACATAGCTTTTAATCCCAATTTGCACTGTGTGAATATTACCGTGGGCTATGTTCTAATAAATGTTAGAGAAAAAGGTACATGTAGAGCTAAGATGAGCTTCCATTCATTACATCCATTAATCCCACATACAAACTGTTTAGTTTCCACTGCAGTGGCATGACTCAGCACAGATGCTTAATCACAGCTCCAATCACCAACATTGCCTCGAAGGCCTTAGCATAGTTTGGACTTTGGCTGCTTGGCTGCTTGAATCACATATTTTGGTGGACTCAAGCACATTTGCACCCTATTTATGGAGCTTAAGGCTGAGGCATGGCTCCTAACCAGAAGGATGTAAGAATTTAAGCTGTTTGTGACAGTCATGTGGTTTGGAAAAGGCTGACACACATGGCCTGCAGTTTACTAGATGTATTAAGCAGTCAGAGCATATTTAAGATAATTAGGTAAAGATGCACATAGCATTTGTATTTTATTGTTTGTACTAATGCTAATGCTAGTGGTAATGTGCTATTGAAACATCAGAGGTGTCTTACAAAATTATAGCAAAATTAAACTTTTCTTCATCCCCGTTTATTCCCGTGTAGGGCTGCACTTCAGTTCCTCCCTCTCATGGCTATGTACCATCCATATAAGTTTCACAGCCAGAACCAAATAATTAATGGTAGCTAATGAATAATCTGTTAATTAATCACTCATTGAATTATTAGCTTAGTGTTAAAGAATAAAATTATATCTTGAGGAAGATTTGAGGAACTGGGTGCTGTATTGAGCAGCTGCCACTAGGGGGAGCTGTTCTTTTAAAATCATGTCCTTCAGCACAAGTGCCATGGAAATTCATCCTGACAGGTTTTATTGATGAATAATTTATGACAAAAAACAGAAGGTCATGCTTACTATCAGAGAAGGTGAAATGATTTCTTTGATGGCCTAAGCTTGGTCAGACTGAAGTTAAACATAGCTGCTTTATTCGCTGTGCTGTTATCGTTTTCTTCTAAATACAGATTTTATGCACATTTAGCTGCAGTAAGTGCAGAAATACATGGGTACCATCTTCCCAGTCACAATAAATGTTGCGCCTTAAGCATGGAGGATTGAACCGATATGCGTGCTAGGAGAACATTATGCTCAATATAGGTAGCAGCTGGAAGTCCCTGTAGCTGTGCAGGAGTGCTCTGGAGAGGTCATGGTACATTTATGATATGGATGGGACTCAACAGGTTAAACCATAGAAACAAATCTGGCTCAGAGATTCCTACGCAATCTTACACTCCCTACATGAGTTGAGTGTATTAAGGCGCAGCATGTTGTATGCAGTTCCTTTTTTTGGGTTGGGGTTTGGGGGGCTGGGGTCGGGTTGTGCTCTGTGTGCCAGTCACGTCCATCTAACAGAGAGCGGCCCTTACCAGGCCAATGCTGCATGAATGCAGATGAAATAAAAAGAAAACAGGTTGTGAAAAGCAGACTCTGAATATTAATCTGATATGTGAACTGTACTGTGTTCAATAATTCATGTGACATGGCCTAGGGCTTCGCACCACAGGGGTGTGTTGGGTGGGGGATATGTATACCTTGCTTTAGAGAAAGCAGGTGCTATTGAAGACCACATAGATGTGCCAAAGCAGCTGACAAAAGCAACAACTCATTTCATTTGCTGGAGTTGAGCTACTGTATATATTCTCCACGCTTGCAGTGTGGTTGGGCAAATTTTAAAGAACCTGGGCAAAACAGTGGTGGTGATAGGAACCAGGGGCCACAATAATATGTAATACATAGCTTACTAATCAAAATGACCAGTGAAACTACAAGTCTTCTAGGTATATATATACATATACATATACACACATATATATACATATATATATATCTATATATATATATATATATATATATATGTACACACACACACACACACACACACACACACACACACACACACACACAC
>JBBPCX010068997.1:0-11712 GCA_037974365.1 Hydrocynus forskahlii
GTATTTTTCTTCTTTGTTCACATTTGTCAGACTTTAGCATTTTATCGTTATACTTTGATTCTGCTGAAGTTTTTTTTTTTTCCCCATTTTCTTTCATTCAGGTCAAATACAGGAAGTCCATCTCCAGCACCACCATGCGATTCATTCAGTTCTGACCAGTCAATGGACCAGCCGATTGTGTTCAAACCAGTTTGTTGATGCTTTAACCTGTTATCACCACTGGAGGAAGATATGTCACATTGTAAACAGTTGTGTTTCATCCTAGATTTTATATGATCATTTCATATTGTGCAATTTTCTCACATTTTTATTTCTGCAAGCACAGGTTTCATCTTAATGCTTTTAATATATTGTGTATTTTTCAGGTAAGAGACTTTTTATGCAGTTATCTATCACGTCAATCTGCTGTGAATTATATCGGAATTATCTTGTCAAACACTTTCATCATGTTTTGTCTTTGTGTACATTTCTCGGGCTTTAACATTTAATTTGTTTCTGATGAAGTTTGCAGTCTTTATTATTTTGTCTTTTTTAATGCAGATCAAATACAAGAACTGCATCTCCAGCTCCATCATGCACTTCATTCAAATCCGACCTGTCAGTGGACAGACTGATTGTGTTCAAAGATGGATGTGTTATCTTTCTGTGAACAAGCAATTTTTATTTCTGTATTTACAGGTAAATGAAGTAGTTAGATTCGTGCATATGTTTTTTGAAAGACATAATCAGGATTCCACCTCTCAGTCAATCCTTGACGAATGATCAGTCTGAGGCCTCTCAAAATATTAGGTAAGTATATTTTTTTAAATCTTCTGTCTGGTCATTTTGTCAAGTAAATCTATTCAGTAGACAGATTAATTTTGTTCAAACATGGGTGTGACACTTTCATTGAACAAGCTATGTTTTTTTTCAATATGTCTGTATTTGACATTTGCATTTTATCCACGGTTAGAAGCAGTGCTTCAAAACACCTGCACTTCAGTTCTACACAGTATTGAGAGATTAGTGTTGAGTGAAACATCACTATTTTAAAGTGTGGTGATTTTTTTTAAGCCTTATTTTTTATATTCTCTTCATTGTTTGGTCCTGAATTGTCACACTGTATTTTTCTTCTTTATTCACATTCCTCAGGTTTAGCATTTTATCATTATAATTAGTTTGTGTTGAAGTTTTTTTTATTTTTTTTATTAACTGTATTTCTCTCACTCAGGTCAAATACAGTAAGTGCATCTCCAACTCCATCATGTGCTTTATTTAGTTCTGACCAGTCAATGGACCGGCAGATTGTGTTCAAACATGAGTGTGTCATGTTTTTGGTGAAAATGCTATTTTTTCTCAAATAAATAAAGTGGTCAAAATCATTTATTGTAATATGAGCAGATTTTAAATAATTTTGAAAGAAAATTTTTGAAAGGGTTAGTGAATCACTTGAAATTTGTTCATAAAGTACATGTATGTTCAGAAATAAACAAATAATTGTAAAATATTATCAATGCTTCAACCTGTTATCACCACTGGAGGACAAGATGTCACGTTGGAAACAGTCGTGTTTCATCCTAGACTTTATACGATCATGTCATATTGTGTAATTGCCTCTCATTTTTATTTCTGCAAGCATATGCTTCATATTAAAGCTAGGTAAATGAAGTAGTCAGATTCGTGTATTCTGTCTATTCATGTGTTCAAATTGTGTAATTGTCTTACATTTTTCTCCTCACAAGGGTAGATTTCATCTCAATGCTTTTAATGTTTTTTAATATTTTCATGACAGACATAATCAGGATCCCTCTTTTCAGTCAATCCTTGACGAGCGACCAGTTTTAGGCCTGTCAAAATATTAGGTAAGTATATTTTAAGGAAGTGCTTTCCACATGTAAAGCTCCAGTCTGGTATTTTTGTTAGCTGAATCTATTGAGTGGACAAACCAATTTAGTTAACACATGGCTGTGTTATCTTTCACTGAACAAGCATTTTTTCAATGTCTGTATTTGACATTTGCATTTGATCCACGGTTAGAAGCAGTGCTTCAAAACACCTGCACTTCAGTTCTACACAGTATTGAAAGTTTAGTTTTTAGTGAACCATCACTAGTTCAAATTGGGGTGTTTTTTGGGTCTTTACATGGATACATTTTAGTTTCAGCCTTATTTTTATATTCTCTTAATTGATTGGTCCTGAACTGTCACATTGTTTTTTCCTTTTTTGTTCACATTTCTCAGACTTTAGGACTTTCTCGTTATACTTAGTTTGTGTTGAAGTGGGGTTTTTTGTTTGTTTTTTTAATTCATTTTATTTCTCTCACTCAGGTCAAATACACGAAGTGCATCTCTAGCACCATCATGCTCTTCATTCAGTTCTAACCAGTCAATGGACCAGCCGAATGTGTTCAAACATGGGTGTGTTATGTTTTTGGTGAAAATGCTATTTTTTCTCAATGAAATAAAGTGGTCATAATCATTTATTCTACTATGAGCAGATATGAAATCATTTTGAAACAATAATTTTGAAGCAGTTAGCCAGTCACTTGAAATATGTTTATAAGGTACATGTATGTTCAGAAAAAAGAACAAATAATTGTAACATTTTGTTGATGCTTCAACCTGTTATCACCACTGGAGGAAGAGACTTCACATTGTAAACAGTCGTGTTTCATCCTAGATTTGATATGATCATTTCATATTGTGTAATTTTCTCACATTTTTATTTTTGCAAGCACAGGTTTCATCTTGATGCTGTTTATATATTGTGTCTTTTTCAGGGAAGAGAGGTTTTATGCAATTATCCATCGCATAAATCAGCTGTGAATTATATCAGAATGATCTTGTTAAGAGACACTTTCATTATGTTTTGTCTTTGTGCACATTTCAGGCCTTAGCATTTAATTTGTTTCGTATGAAGTCTGCAGTTACTATTTTGTCTTTTGTCACGCAGATCAAATACAAGAACTGCGTCTCCAGCTCCACCAAGCACTTCATTCAAATCCGACCTGTCAGTGGACAGACTGATTGTGTTCAAAGATGGATGTGTTATCTTTCTGTGAACAAGCCATTTTTATTTGTGCATTTACAGGTAAATTAAGTAGTCAGATTCGTGTATATGTTTCTTGAAAGACATAATCAGCATTCCACCTCTCAGTCAATCTTTGACGAGCGATCAGTCTGAGGCCTCTCAAAATTTTAGGTAAGTATATTTTAAGGAAGTGCTTTAAAAATTTCAAGCTCCAATCTCATCTGTTTGTCAAGTAAATCTATTCAGTAGACAGACCAATTGTGTCCAAACATGGGTGTGTTATCTTTCATCGAACAAGCTATTTTTTTTTTTGTTTTAAATATGTCTATATGTGACAATTGCATTTGTTCAACGGTTAGAAGCAGTGCTTCAAAACACCTGCACTTCAGTTCTGCACAGTATTGAAAGATTTACTATTTTGTCTTTTTGTCTCATGGACCAAATACAAGAACTGCATCTCCAGCTCCATCATGCACTTTATTCAAAATCGACCAGTCAATGGACCGACTGATTGTGTTCAAATATGGGTGTGTCATCTTTCTGTGAACAAGCAATTTTTATTTTTGCATTTACAAGTAAATGAAGTAGTCATATTCGTGTGTTCTGTGTATTCATGTGTTCAAATTGTGTAATTCTCACATTTTTTTCCTCACAAGGGTAGATTTCATCTCAATGCTTTTAATGTATTGTAGTTGTTTCATGAAAGACATAATCAGGATCCCCCCTTTCAGTCAGTCCTTGACGAGCAATCAGTCTGAGGCCTCTCAAAATATAAGGTCAAATACAGGAAGTGCATCTCCAGCACCATCATGCACTTCATTCAGTTCTGACCAGTCAATGGACCGGCCGTTTGTGTTCAAACATAGGTGTGTTATGTTTTTGGTGAAAATGCTGTTTTTTTCTCAAGTAAATAAACTGGTCAAAATCATTTATGCTAATATGGGCAGATGTGAAATGATTTGAAACAATAATTTTTAAGCAGTTAGCCAGTCACTTGAAATATGTTCTTAAAGTACATGTATGTACAGAAAAAAAAAAAAATAATTATAACGTTTTGTCGATGCTTCAACCTGTTATCACCACTGGAGGAAACAGTTGTGTTTCATCCTAGATTTTATATGATCATGTCATATTGTGTTATTTTCTCACATTTTCATTTCTGCAAGTGTAGATTTCATCTTAATGCATTCAATATATTGTGTCTTTTTCAGGGAAGAAATGTTTTATGCAATTATCCATCACTTCAGTCATCTGTGAATTGTATCAGAATTATCTTGTTAAACACTTTCATTAGGTTTTGTCTTTGTGCACACTTCTCAGGCTTTAGCAATTAATTTATTTCATATGAAGTTTGTAGTTTTTACTCTTTTGTCTTTTTCACACAGATCAAATACAAGAACTGCATCTCCAGCTCCATCATGCACTTCATTCAAATCTGACCAGTCAATGGACCGACTGATTGTGTTCAGAGATTATTGTGTTATCTTTCTGTGAACAAGCAATTTTTATTTCTGCATTTACAAGTAAATGAAGTAGTCAGATTTGTGCATTCATGTGTTCAAATTATGTAGTTGTCTCATTTTCTCCTCACAAGGGTAGATTTCATCTGAATGCTTTTAATGTAGTTGTTTCATGAAAGACATGATCAGGATTCCACCTCTCAATCAATCCTTGACGAATGATCAGTCTGAGGCCTTTCAAAATATTAGGTAAGTATATTTTAAGGAAGTGCTTTCAACATTTAAATCTCCAGTCTGGTATTTTTGTGAAGTGAATCTATTCAGTGGACAGACCAATAGTGTTCAAACATGGGTGTGTTATCTTTCATTGAACAAGATATTTTTTCAATATGTCTGTATTTGACATTTGCATTTGATCCACAGTTAGAAGTGCTTTAAAACACCTGCACTTCAGTTCTGCACAGTATTGAAAGATTAGTGTTGAGTGAACCATCACTTGTTTAGTGTGGTGTTTTTTGGTTCTTTAAATGGATACATTTTAGTTTCAGCCTTGTTTTTATATTCTCTTAATTGTTTGGTCCTGAAATGTCACACTGTATTTTTCTTCTTTGTTCTCATTTCTCAGACTTTAGCATTTTATCATTATGCTTAGTTTGTGTTGAAGTGTTTTTTTTTTGTTTGTTTTTTTTAAAATTCGTTTTATTTTTCTCACTCAGCATCTCATGCTTCGATTTCCACTCTGTTACCGTAACACACCCGACTAAACTCTATATCATTGTACTTTATTGCCCATCTGGTCCTCTAGGTAACTTTATTGATGACATCCTCCTGAGTTAATTTCCAGACCACTCATCCTCCTCGGGTACTTCAATCTCCCAAGCCACAAGATGCAGACCTGCAGACTCGCAATGCTCCTTTCATCCTTCGGCCTGTCCCTCGGCGAGTCTGTTCCGACTCACAAAACTGGCAACACTCTCGACTTAGTATCCACCAGATCACTTCCTATATTCAACATACAGTCTACTCCTCTACATGTCTCTGACCATTATCTTCTATGTTTCAAATTCCCTCTTCAGGCCTCCTCTCTTCATCCGCATGTAGCACCTACGTCTACCCACAGAAATCTCTCCTCTTTATCTCTTTTCTCTCTCCTCACTATTCTATCCTCTGTATCTCCCCCAAACTCTACTAATCCCAGTCCATCTTCTGTTGAATCTACTACCCATGACCACCTTTCATTTCTTCTCTCCTTCCTTTCCGAAGTCTAGGAACGTGCCGTTTTTAACCAATTCAACTTGTTTCTTTCTTAAAACAGGCTTCAGGCCCCTCACCAGTCCGGGTTCAAGACAGCACACTCCACTGAAACTGCTCTACTTGTCGTCCCCGAAGAACTTCATGCAGCTAGATCAGTCAGTCTGTCTTCTTCTCTGATCCTCCTTGACCTTTCTGCAGCCTTTGACACAGTCAGTAATCAGATCCTCATCACCACTCCCTCCAGCCTTGGGATCTTGAGCACAGCCTGGCAATGGTTTGCCTCTTACCTTAATGACGGGAGGTTCCGGGTGGCATGGCAAGGTTCCCAGTCTGCTCCAAGAAGATTATCTACTGGTGTTCCACAGGGCTTGGTCTTTGGATTGCTTCTATTTTCTCTATATACTGGCTCTCTTGGGGATGTAATAGCCTCACATGGTTTTTCCTGCCACCTTTATGCTGATGACACACAACTTATTCTTTCTTTCCCTTCCGGTGACAACCAGGCCTCAACCCGCATCTAGGACCGTCTGGCTGACATCTCTTGGATGGTGGCCCACCACCTCAAGCTAAACCCCAGCAAGACCAAGCTCCTCTTCATCAAAGGGAGACCTTCACCAAGCCACAGCCTCAGCATTTCTGTTGGGAACTTGGTCATCGTCCCTTTGAAGAAGGTAAGAAATCTTGGTGTTATGCTAGATGAAGATCTGTCTTTCTCGCCACAGGTTGATGGGATCTCCAGATCATGCAGATGCCTTCTCTACAACATTAGAAGAATCCGACCCTTTCTCAAAAGCTACGCGTCCAGACCCTGGTCATCTCCAAACTGGACTACTGCAACTCTCCTCTGGCTGGACTTCCACTGACGGTAACAAAACCACTTCAGCTGATTCAGAATGCACCTGCGAGGTTAGTCTTCAATGTTCCAAAGTTCACACACACCACACCTTTACTAAGGAACCTTCACTAGCTCCCTGTGGCTGCCTGCATTAAGTTCAAGTCCTTAACACTTGCTTTCAAGGCCAAGAATGGACTTGCATACCCATTCATATCAGAACTGATCAAACAGCTTGTCACTTCTTGTCCTCTCTGGGCTTCAAACACGGCTCATTGCTCAAAAGAAGAGGAAGACATGCATCAAGACTCATCTCACTCTTGGCCCCCCTGTGGTGGAACAAACACCCTCTTTTGATCAGATCTGCGGAGTCCTTCTCTGTCTTCAAGCGTCGTCTGAAGACCCACCTCTTCAAGGAGCACCTTAGTGACTAACTTTGCCTTTCGTTTCTGCTTAGTTATCTCTTCTTCCCCATCTCCCGACCCCACCCCCCATAACAAGCTCCATGCCTTCCTTACTTAATTTATGACTCTTCTTTGACAGGTTTTGTTTAGGTGTAATTAGCCTGCAGTAACGTGGTTGAATAGCGGACGTTGATTTAAGTTTAGTTTTACAGGTTTAAGGAACAGATATGGACTACTTAAGCACTGATGTACGTCGCTTTGGATAAGAGCGCCAGCTAAATGCCGTAAATGTAATTGTATATTTTAAGGAAGGGATTTCAACAGCTAAAGCTCCAGTCTGGACTTTTTGTTAAGTAAATTTATTCAGTGGACAGACCAATTGTGTTCAAACGTGTGTGTTATCTTTCATTGAACAAGCTATTTTTTTCAATATGTCTGTATTTGACATTTGCATTTGATCCACAGTTAATAAGCAGTGCTACCCCTGCAGGTCTGTCCCAACACACCTCACACCAACCCGGTCTCTCAGTTTTTTGTGAAGCCATCAAGGCATAAAATCTCTATTCAACCGTGCTGCGATCGCGTTTTAGGCATTTTATCGTGCTAGGAGAACGCTTCACTACCCTATGCAATGCGCAGTGTGCAACACGGCCAGTATCGGCGCTAACTGGTCACTGAGGGACAGTAGGAGAGAAATTTGCGTATGTCGGCTTAAAAGAGGGTTAGGATTAGGGTTGTGATTTCTTGCTGATGCCCACAGGCTACAGGCGAGGATTTAAAATCCGTTTGTCAAATCGAATGAAATGTTGTGCGTGCATCCTGAATGAAAATTTTGAAATCTGTTTAAATAAACTTCAGTAAGTGAACTGTAAAATGGGCATTTTTTTATATCTTTGTTTTGGGGGGGTTGTTGCATACCCCCAAAAAAGTGAGTAGTTGCACCCCTGTTCGAAACCATGACCTCTTGGTCCAGAGGTAAGTATCCTACCCACTAGAGACATAGCCCAGCTAACATTTATTTTATTTTTGCACGGTGTTTGTTTTGAATTTTGGATGCTGTTATTACATGGAAAATATTTGCAGAACTTTTTGGTGAATAAAGAGAACAAGTAAAAGAAAAAAAAACTTGTGGACCTCTTATGCCTATTTCCCCGCTGACCATTCGGTCACAGTTCCCGTCGTCACTGTTGCCTTCAGTGTGTTCAGGACCTGTGTACTGTACTCAGTAAAGTAACTTTGTACACTTAATGAGAACAGGAGCAAAAAAATGAGACATGCAAGACATTCTGGAAACGCCATGCTTCCAACTTTGTGGACCAAGTTTGGGGAAGAACCTTTTCTATTCCAGCATGACTGTGTCCCAGTGCACAAAGTTAGCTCCATAAAGACGTGGCTGGATGAGTTCAGTGTGGAAGAACTTGACTGGTCCACACAGAGTAGTGACCTCAACCCCATCCTGCACCTTTGGGACGAACTGGAGCAGATTTTGAGCCAGGCCTTCTCCTTCCAACATCAGTGCCTGACCTCATAAATGCTCGGGGAAGAAATGGGCACAAATTCACAGAGAAACTTGTGGAAAACCTTCCAAGAAGAGTGGAAGCTGTTAGAGCTGCAAAGGGGGACCAACTCCATATTAAAGTCTATGTATTTGAATGCAGTTTCATTAAAGTCATGTAATGGTCATGTGTCTCAATACTTTTGTTCATATTGAGTGCTAAAGCCCCACGCATAAGTTAACAGTCATGCGTCAACTACTGCAGTATCTGTTCTTATCAGTTTAATAATTTGGGGCAGCTGGTAGCGTAGTGGTTAGGGCGGTCGGGAAGTCGTTGGTTTGATTCCCAAGACTGCCAAGCACCCCAGAGGTACCCACACACTGCTCCCCTGGCGCCGTGGTCCTGGCTGCGCGTTGCTTCACTTGGTAAATGGGTTAAATGCAGAGGTAGAAATTCGTGCTGTTCACGCTGTAGTGTGTGCACTCATTACAGAATTGAGTTACATTACTAGTGTCACGTGACTACCCCGCGAAAATTCAATTTTAAAAGTGAAAGCATAGCCAAACACCACAGTGGGCAGCCAGGAACGCAGTGTGTGGGGACGGTCTCTTACTTAAGGATACCTCGGAGGTGCTTAGCAGTCTTGGGATTCAAACTTACCACTTCTTAATCGCAGTGCGAACGCCCTAACCACGGCTACAAGCTGCAGCGTTCGCTTCACAACAAAAGAAGGCAGAGGTAGGCATGCTTTCTAGCGGCGCAGTCCATTCATTACTAATAATCAATTTCATGTGTGTATATCAGAGGTATGACCAGAACATCATGTGTGGGTGGGCATTTAGCTTATCTGGGGGGCAGAAAAAATCCATCCATCCACCCCCGTTTTTGGAGGGAGTAGTGTCAGTAATAACTTGGGTTCAGCCGAGCTGGATTCAACCGTGGAGCCAGCAGCTTGCGGAGCGACAGAGGGTGAACATGTCTGCTTTTTAATAAGCCACATATGCAGCTTTTGGTGTTACCTACCAGAAAGTAGAATAGAATGGAACTTATGCGCTGTTTTAATGAAAGAATGTAGTCAACAGGTTCAAACCGTGCTGCAGAATGAGTGGTGAAGTGACCTGTGTGAGCAGCAGCACGGTGTCTGTCTAATGAAAACTGCACCGAGGGACACGCCCCCTACTAAAACGGACGAATTGGAAAGCAGCTCAGTTTAAATATTTTTTCTCCGGGGTTTTATTGGACAGACACATCGGGAGAATTGGGTGGGCACGGTGGGGACACCTCCTTGAGAATATCCAGTGACTACTGAATTTTCCCTAGCAATAATTTTAATCACACAAATAAAAAATCAAATAAAACTGCCGTTATCTGTCAGTGGTTTTGAACTCAAACTAACCGTTCTTCTTGTCTTCTGCGAGTCCCGCCTTCCTAACCCAGCGTCGTTATCCGATTGGCTGTTCCAATTTTTGCTAACGTGATTGGCTGAAGCTCTGTCTTTCAAATGCGGGCCAGAGCTCAGTCCAGTGTTTGTGTAGATGTGAGAGAGAGAGAGAACGGGTCTATACTTACAATTCTGTAGTTGAAAATATGTGTTTGGTGTTGATTCTGTAAGAGGCTAGTGTTGCCCAATAAACCGATACTCAAAATGTACCGCTACACTCAGTCCTTGTATTTGTGATGTGAATAATGCTGCCAGTATTTTTTTCAAACCAGTAATCTGGAAGTACAAATTTCCAGATTATTGGTTTGAAAAGGTAACAGTACTTACCCAAAAATGTGAACAGTCACATGACAAATGAAAATAAAGAATTTATTGTGTTCTGTGATTATGGTACTTATTTGTCCCACTCCTGGGACTAATAAAGGTTTATCTTATCTTATCTTACCTTATCCTATTACTAGTAATGTGGACTGCAGTAGATCAGCCTGTAGGTGCCCCCACATGTACTTTGAGGTTAGGAATGATGATAGCCCTTTTGTGTCTCCATCTATATCACTATCAAACCAACATCCTTGGTAGGGCCCCACATTTTATGTTTCAAGTTTAAGTTTTAAGTTTCGTTTTAAGTTTATAGTTATATAAAGATATTACTGATGCATCATTACCAGTAATGAAATTTCTCAGCCTCCCCCTCAAAGTCTTCAGAGCAAAACAATTGACAGCAAAATAACCCTGAAAATCTTAAGCCGCATAAAACAAACGTAGTGAAATAGTAAAAGCAGTAAATAGTGAAACAAGATGCGTAATAGACAGTGTACATATACATGTATATGTAAATTCCTTCCTGTGTACAAAGAGGTAAGTTTAAAGTAACTGTAATTTTTTGTGCATAAGACCTCAGAAGCTGTGCTGAGCTGTGTACTGTATCTGGGACCAAGATGTTAGCAGCAGGTCCTTTAAGTCCAGGGTTTAATATATATGGGTTAATAAATAAATAAATATTTTTATGTCTTCAGGGTTCAGGCTCCTCTGACCTCTACAGTGAACACTTCTGACTGGGTAAATTGCATTTCACATCAGACCACTCTGACCACTCTTTTTACTTTGCATTAAAAATAATGGATTATTTTTACTCTCCTTCTAGGTGTGATGACAATAGTAAACTTTAATTACCATGCTGCTCTATATGCTAATCGGTACCCTGTGGATCAAACTGACAGGTAAGATACAGTTTATGCTATTAAAATCATCATTTCTTCTTTCTTACTTTGAACTTTTAGCATGTGCACAAATTCTGTAAATTGTTATTTTTACTGCTTTTACTTTTATTATTGTTACTGCTTTTACTTTTATTACTATATTATTTAGCTTACTCCATTCCACATTCTGCTGTAAATTACTTTCTGCTGATTTTACAGTACATTCTGTTCATTTTGCCCAATTTATTGCCCAGTTTAGTCTAATTCCACCCACTCCACCAATCGCATGGCATTAGACATTGTGTTTTTGTGACATGAATTCACAGTTAAAGGTTCAAAGCAAGAGTGTATTATTTTGACTTAAGTCACCTTCTGTTTCTTTAAAGCAATACTGGGTGTAGTAGTCTGTGTGAATGTGTGGTACTCAGTGAACTGCTTTTATGAATATCCTTTAATAATCATTAATAAGCATTAATAACCATTAATAAATGTGGGCCACTGAAAGAGGGAGTCGTGATCGCGCCAGGTGGCAGTGCCAGGTTCAACTGTTCATTCCCTGTGACTGACAGTCTGAATCTCACCAACCTGATCATAAACTGGCAGTACGGAGACACGGT
>JBBPCX010068998.1:0-11712 GCA_037974365.1 Hydrocynus forskahlii
AATACCGATATTTATCAATACACCGATATTTATCGTTGTGTGAGATTATGTGACAAGATTCAGAAGGTGGTGCTGTGAGGAGATTACAGGTTCCTGGGTTCCTCATAGGAGGCCTTTAGTGTCTAAAGCTCTTTTCTCTGGTTGGCAAATACGTCTTAAGCACCTTATTTCTGATCTGATTTAAAACCTGTTAGCCGTTTCCCGCTCTTAATGCGGAACCTGGAAAATCCGCCCCCCTGCCCCCGACCCTGCCTCTCTGACCCCAGCGATATCTGACAGAGACAGGTGGGGCCAGGCGGGGCAGGTCGATACAACCAGTCCTATTGTCATCACCTCATTACAATGGGACTGAAAAAAATTATTATTCTGATAATCATTTCCACAAATGAATCGACAAATAAATAATCAGCCTAAATGTGGCTTAATAACATGATGCTGTGACATAAATGTCTTTGATTAATATAACTTAAAAATTATTAACTAAGCAAGCAATAAATATACAGTAACTCCTCACTTATACGCGGATCAGCAGTCGCAATTTCAGTCTCACGCGAACTTTTTCTGAGAAATAAACTTATACGGGTTTATCTTTACATTTTCTTTAAGGCAAATGAGTTTTGGGAGCATATTTGGGGGCATATTTAGGGTTTACACTATGAAAGTAGGCATTTACCACAACACAACAACGCGGTTTTTCACTATATGTGGGTGCTCTTGGAACGTAACCCCACGAAAAGTAGGGGGTTACTGTATAACAGTTTCATTAACATCTTGTTACTGCACTTTCATTGTAAATGTGAAAAAAATAAAATAAAATGCCTACATTTCTGACACCTAGGCAATATAATATTCAGTAGTTACAACCAGTACTGTAATTATGAATTATGGTTAGAGGTAGTTATGCTGCTCCCACTTTAACGAGACTGTCTTATTGTGCATTCACCACTTTAGACGAAATTATGTGAACTGGTCTTTGGAATGAGTTTATCCGTCATTACTGATCATTATTGATAAACTGATAAGTAAGGATGAGTCATTTAAACAGTTCATAGAGACTTAACTCTTTTTAAAAATAGTTCATGTAAATGATCTCATCTTAAAAAGCATACACACACTGGAAACTTTTTTTTTTAGGTATAGGTGACCAACCGCTCATTGACTCAAATATCCAACCTGGCCACCAACTCATTTATGCCCTTAAACACGGTCCAGATGACCTGCTGAAGTTCAAACCGAACATCAGAACGGAGAAGAAAGATGATGTAAGAGACTCAAACATGACAAGGGTTTACAGAGAACAGGCCAGAAAAGACAGAATCTCCAGTAAGGCCAGTTCTTGGTCATGTCAGGAGAACAGCCAGAATGGTCTGAGCTGATAGGAGGGCAACTAGTAACTCAAATAACTACTTGTTACAGCCAAAGCTGCAGAGAAACATCTCTGAACCTCCAGCCCTGCAGCAGATGTTCTCCAGCAGCAAAACACATGTTTTACTGCTCTTCACACCACCAGATCACCCCGACCTGGACCTCCTCCACACCATCACCTGTACAACAGCTACTTAATCAATAAAACAGGGCTGCAGTCATTTCACTCCATACTGCAACTGTAATGCCTTTTAGTACATTAAAGGGCTCATATCAGCACTCTTCTGGAATTAAAAACGCCTCAAGTACATAAATACTGTTGTTGTCCATCCCTTCCATACCATCCATATGTTGAAACTAAGATGCAGAAACAGCTTAGTTTTTGTGAGGTCATAAACCAACACATTTACATACATCTCTTTTTTCAGCCTACAGCAGTTATGCCTCACCCATTCACTGTGTTTTAGTCCTACAGTGTATTCTGGATGAACAATCAAAAAAGAGATAATTTGCATACATCAGTCCTAAAGACACAGTAACAAAAACAGTCTGTTTCATTCCAAATGGTGCAAGAATGAGTTCTGGTGAATTATAAATGATATTTTTTTAAATAGAAGGAAGACACAGGACACAGGCCCTTTAAATATTCCTGTATTTATATACATATACATATATGTACACATATACATATACATATATACATATACATATATGTATATATATATTTACAGACATACATATTAGGGCATTAACAGACTAGGCGACTTCAGAGGCACAAGTCGACGCCCCCTGAGAGAAGTCGACTAGTCCTGTTTTTTCCCTCTCTGTGCGCGTGCTTGCCTCTGATTGGCTTGCATTGACACGCCTTCCTTGACTTAACCAATTATTATAGTCCCTTCATAAAAAGGGCGGTACCGTTGGCGTGAGGAGAATCTAAACACAAAACCACAACAAGACGAGAGAAACACAAAAAGCACGGTGACCTGCACAATCTGCAAGTCGGTGTTGCACGGCATCCACTAGCTAACATGGCTAACGCTAGCACTGCAGAGAGTCGTCCAGTCCAGGGGACGCTGAGCGGCGCCGCGGCTTAAGCTGTTCCCACTTTCTGTTGTACACTTAAATTTGCCAGAAATGGTAACCAGTTTTGTTTAATTGTCATGTTGACTGTTAATGTTACAGAGAACTTTAATAAAAGTTGCTCAGTGTTGGACACCTGTGTTCTTCTGCTGCATGTGTGATGACGTCATCAAACAACTAGTCGACTCGACTTTGTTGACGGATAAGTCGACCTGAAAAAATCTCAAGTCGTTAATGCCCTAATACATATATACACACACACACACACACACACACACACACAGCACCTCTACCTTCTTGTTAATCAACCACTTAAAACACATTTCAGCTCCGCCTCTAAAACATCTTCTGATTTTGTGATGTTACCATGCACCAGTATAGATATTAACCAATACTATGTTTTACCTCCCACCACAGCCACCAATCTTTATCTAGCACAGAGCCCACCCCCTACAGATGCAGAGGAGAAGCAGCTCTGATCTCATACTCAAACTGACTTAACTCTTTCTGGAGAAACTCCCCAAGCCAGAACTGTTCGCAGTGGTGGTAAATGGAACCAGGCGTCTGCCTCTAAAAGCTTCTCATAAAAAGTTATTTCATGAAATGGTTGTGGCTGCATGTGGCGTCACCTGTTTCATCTATCTAACAGAGTTTTGAGAATATTTTTGTCCTAAAACTAAACCCATATATGGTGGAGTGGTACATGCAGGGCGTTGTGAGACCAAATAGTCCCAAGAAAAAAAGGGATTTAGTAGATTCTCCACTTTGTTACCATCATTAACACATAAACTTCACTGGGGATCGGCAGTGAATAAACAGCTAGATTTGTGTTGGAGACGTCAGGTTCCATTCCCCACCACTGTAAAGAAATCAGACTCTCTACAATGAACTGTTGCACACCAAACACACACCAAACGCACTCTGTTCACACTAAAGTATGGGGGATAAGGAAAACATTGGTGAAATTTCCCTTTAAACTCAAACATAGAGTTTTGCATGGTGTGAAATGGGTGTTAGGTATCCTCACCTGCTTCCAGAGATGCTGTGGTGGATGCTGAAGATCTTGCATTGCTGTAGTTGTGTCTCATTTCTCTAAAGAACCCCTCAGTCTCCTTCAGGTTCCTCTTCAGGAGAACCGCATATTTGTTATGGTTCCCAAAGACCCGCGTGAGCTCGCGGGTCAGAGGAGACACTTTCTGAGGACCACCAGCCTCCATCGTGGGCAATGGCTCACGCACACACACACAGGTGGGGGGCCCTGGAATTCACACACACAAAACACTGTAGTTCTCCTGGACACAGGGTGTGTGTGATGTTTTTCTTGTGGGGGTTGAAATCCTGGCAGCTTCACGTCAGAACCTCCATTGAGCAGCAGAAGCAATCGAGATACCACAGACCTACTTCTCCATCACAGTCCTTTTTCTGTTTTTCTCCACTAGAAATAAAAAATCATGGAACTGTGAGGTTCATGGAGATCTGCTCTTGGTGCTGGACAGCTTCAGAGGGTCAGGGCGGCCCAACAGACGCAGGAACCCAAGCAGGCCCGGATTAGAGGATCACTTGACCAAGGTATTTCTGGCATAGGCAAAAAACAGGGAGAGAGGGAGGAGAAAGAAAAAAACAACAAAAACAACCAAGCATGACACAAAGCCTAAGCACAACTGTGTCCGGCATGCGTCTAAAAGAGCAGTGGAGGAAAACTCCAAACCTGCAGAAAACTCGAGAACCTGCTTGAACCTCCAGAACCTGCTGAGTCACCAGAACCTCCAGAACATGCCTGAATCCCCAGATCCTGCAGAACCTCCCTGAACCTCCAGGGCCAGGCAGAAACGTCAGAACCTCCAGAACCCCGTGTAACCTCCAGAACCAGGCTGCAGCTCTCAGGGAAGCTAGGCTAGCTTTAGCTAAAGTTTGTCCCAGAGGAGAAGAAGAGAGACAGGCGGCTGGTTCCCAGCAGAACAGAACTTTGACCTAAAACAGAGCAGAGTCCGGCTGCGCGGGCCGGTCCGGGCGAGTCAGGGGGTCAGAAGGGCTGGATTTAGGGTGGAAAGCGTCCTTAAAGTGCCCTGAAAGGATGAATATTTCCAAGGATACAGACTTTTTTCCAGCTGGAGGGGACTGATGTTTCTCCGAACGGGTCCTTGTCCGGACGGATTCGTGGCGGGCCGTCCTGGATCGGTGCGTGCTGGATTGGGACGCGGTGTCTAAATCTCTGCAAAGTGTGAAAAATCGGGGAGCGCTGCGCTGCGCTGCGCTGCCGGGGGGGCTGTTTTGAAGGCTGGGTCTGCGCGATGCACGATGGGAAATGTAGTCCCGGCCCGCAGCCCCGCCTCAGCAGCCCGATACAAACAACAGGGAAGGGAGATTCCACACCGCAGGCTAAGCGTCCAGCAAGAACGTTCCCTATTGGACAGGTTTCAACCTGCTGAATAATAAATAAATAAATGAATAAACAAATACATAAAGCCCCATTCTGGAGTCCGTCTGGGCGGATTTCGTGCTCGGACTTTTGGCACTGGTTTCCCAGCTGTTGAAAAAGTTCAGCGCTTTCCTGGTTTCCTTCACGTCCTGTTTTTCTCATGTTTTTTCGTAATTACAAAGGAAATTTTGGGACATATTTCACATTCCGCCCGCGGCGGCGCGGGGCTCTTTTCACGGCTTTTGTCTTCATCTGGCGGCAGCTCCGCAAACTGCAGTAATAGTCTCAAGATGTCTCTTACAAGGTTATAAACGTACAACGTGTTTGTTAAAATTGGCACATTTATGTAAATACATACAAAGTATGGATTAGAAGAATCTGAATGTTTACAGTGGAGAATAAAGAGAATATGTGTATACTGACATATATCTGTGTATATCACCAACACTCCTCAGCAATTATCCTCCTGGTACCCCGCCCCTAATCATAATGCAGCTCATCCACAAAACAGAGGGTTAATCAGACAGAATGGGTTTAACTGCGAACAGTGGAGGATAGTCAGACGTAGAGCGGTCAGGACAGGAGTTCAGAAAACCGAAAGCTCAGAGGAGGAGAGCTTAGCTTTAGAGCATGACCAGGACAGAAGGACGATTCTGTCCATTATGGATAAGAAGAGATGGAGCTCCGAAGTTTGTTAGCATTTCAGTGTCAACACAAACAGACTCACACACAAGCATACAGTACAAACTCAGCCAAAAGTGTGATTAAACATTTGATAAAAGTCCGTTAAACTAAACCTCCCCTTTCTTTTGTAATTACGCTTCAACCCTATTGTGGAATAGAATCATTTACAGGACGGCACTGACTATAACCACAAAGACTGGAGGTCTTTTGAGAACTTCTGATGAAAACTTCTGATGAAAACTGAAGAGGAAAACAATATCATTACATTTTGTGATCAACCAAAAACGCCGTAGCATATTTCTTCCAATCATAATACTTCTATTATCTTAAAAATCTAAATACCAAATAATTTATTCCTTGGTCTCGGGATTAAATCGGCCTCGTTAACGTTCAGGTTTAGCAGCAGCCGCCAGGTGGCGTAGTGTTCTTGCGGTCGACACAATTACTTTCTTTACTTTTTACTTACTTTCTTTATTATTATTGTTATTGTTGTTATTGTTGTTGTTAACAAGTAATTTTGTCGTGTGGCCTCAATGTGATTAAAAAAACTGCAGGCTAATTTCAATTGTATAAAAGGAACCAGTGAAACTTACTTGATGTTTTTATACACACGAGATGTTTCGTTTGAGATTTAATTGAAAATAAAAATGCAGCATTTTTAAAAAATGTCCATATTTTTCATTTTTTTCCCCATTAGAATAACACAGGGACAACCAAACCCATAGGGTGTGAAAACCTACCCCGCTTGTTTGTTGTCACATCTGCACAAGGTGCCTTTGACAGCCCGTATCTTTTGAAGAGAATGGATTCTACCAGAGCAAAGACTATACATTTGTACCTGACACATTAAGCATTATTTGTGTACAGAAAGGGAATTCTTACTATACACTGTTTTGGCAGAAATTAAATGTAAGTAAAAAGTGTGATATATATAAAGTATAAAAAAAATACTAATTTAGCGCGAAATTCCCAAAATCCACGAAATTCACAAACTTGGCAACCTCGGGTCGGCCTGAACTCACGAACTCACGCCCCCTCATGAATATGAATCGGACAGCGCTGGCCGCTGGGCTGCTTTAAAGCGGGCGGAGAGCTGCGTGTTATCAGTGAGTGTGTGTGATGAGTGTGAGGTGAGTGTGTGTTAGGCGCTGTGCTGAAGGGCCCCCTGTGTTTGGAGAGAAGCTTGTGAAGATCATGCAGGGTGTCGGGCAGGAGGAGCCGGTTGCGGTTCGGCGGCAGGCGGTGAAGCGGCACCTCCACAAGCACAACATCAAACATCGGTACGAGTTCAGAGAGACACTCGGGACCGGCACATACGGCCGCGTGAAGAGAGCGGTGGAGCGGAGCGGCAGAGAGGTGAGACCCCCGGCCCGGAACTATTCAGTCTGAACAACTTTATTCGCAATAAACTCCTGCACTCACAAACACCTTTCACCACACACACTCACACTCACACATTCACTCACACGCACTCAGTTTACAGTGATAAAATAAAAAAATACAAAAAAGTTAATTGAAATAAGAGTAAAGCAAAACATACACAATGTTATATAATATATATATATATATATATATATATAATGTGTGTGTGTAGTGTATGTATGTGTATATGTACATGTGTATATTATATATATGTATATGTGTGTGTGTATATACATGTTTTTTGTGTATAAAACTAAAATGTAAGCAAATGATGAATAATTTAAGCAATAAATATGTTCACATTTTATTTATAGAATATCAACAATATTTTTAGTATTAAACGGTATGAATAAATAAATGACTGCTGTTAAACTTTTGCGGTTAATTTTTTTTTCTTGAACGCTCTTGTTAGTGAGTCGACTTTGTGGTTCTGCTGTGTTGGTTCTGCTGCTGGTTCCTGTTTTGGGTTGAATGTGGTTCTGCTGCTGGTTCCTGTTTTGGGTTGAATGTGGTTCTGCTGTGTTGGTTCTGCTGCTGGTTCCTGTTTTGGGTTGAATGTGGTTCTGCTGTGTTGGTTCTGCTTTGCTGTTCCTCACTGTGGAGCTCCAGCACTTTATTTCACACCAGAACCATCAGAGCCTAGGCGGTTGAGAGGGTCAGTTTCTGTATGCGTTTTTATTGGCTCTTTGGAATCTTCTGTTACTCTTTAAATGGAGCAGCTGTGACAATCTGGCACCCCAGTAAAAGGAGGAACGGAATAAAAGACCTCAAATCTACTTAATTAGTGGAATACTGAATCAGATGCCAGACTGTAACTGCTGCTCCATTTAAGGTGGGACAGAAAGATCAGAACAGGCCACCTGTGCTGGATGTTCTGAGATGGGTCCTCAGGTTTCTCAGCTCAAAACTACTGTGGAACCTGCTGTGTTCGAGGGTCTCCTTTGGGAAGGCGATTCTGCTCCTCACAGCTGGAGGTTCCTGTTTAGGTTCCTCAGGTTTTGATTGCGTGTCTGAGCAAACTGTGGCTCTTATTGTGGCTCAGCGTGAGTCATGCACACACAAAAACACACATTCGCCTCAGCAAGCAGCAAAAAAACTGGTTCGACTGTTCTAATCACGCACACCCAGAGGAGAGAAAAGCTTTAAATAACCTGAGGACAAGCTGCTGGTCTCAGAACAGGTCCTGCTCAGAAAACACCTCCTACACAATGTGGGTAGAATATCAGTATTGTAATTTTACTGCTACGTATTGTGATTAGGGTGTCTTTCACAATATTAAAGGACCAATATCATCAATTTTCTAGAATTAAGTAGACTATTACTGTTTAAAATGGTAGATTTACTCCCCCATACATACAGCCAAAATACGAAAAATACGCTACATAACAGCCCATATTCAAATCATAGTTTTTGTGTAAGGTCACAAAAGACCTAATTTAAATACATCTCCTTATTTTGACTACAGCAGTTTAGCTCTGCCCATCCATTCACCGATTCACAAACAGCTTAAATAAAAATTAGACTTTTGTTGGATTACATGAAGACCTCGATTGATCAGAACAGCCAGTAACTTACCTGGAGCTGTGATTGGTCACCCTGTCAGAAACACTGTGAGTGGGGAGAGGCTCATTTGCATATTGCAGCCTTTTGTGATGTCAGTATTGCAGAGATGGGTAATGTGATAGTGATTATGCAAATCAATCTAATAAATATGATATATTTATGAACATATTTACCTGGTCTTTGCCATGTTTGTTGTGGAGTTTGTGTTTTTTTTTCTTAAAGGCTTGTTAATGCTATTATACTTGCCTGAAACCGCCAATTAGGAGCGTTCCTACTGACAAAATTGTTTTGGAATTTATTTTCCTATAAATTGTGTGATCTCACTTCAAAGACTAAGTTCGTATTGTTACTGTGGGAGCGAAAATGCTAATATGCCCTTTGGCATCTGGTGACTTAGTGGTTAGGGAATTGCTCCTGCGATCAAAATGTCATGGGTTTGAATCCCAGGAGTGCCAGTGGCACCACTGAGGTACCCTTGAGCAAGGTACCATCTCCACACACTGCTCCCCGGGTGCCGTGTTGATGGAAAATAATTTCACATTGTTCACACTGTGTGCTGGGCTATGATGTGTTCATGCATGAGTTTAAGGGACCACTTTACTTTTCTTGATTATCTGTATGCAACTCATTTGCACAAACTGTTTTTTGGGTATTAAGTAGCAGCGATTCAGCCCCGCCCCACCGTGTCGCTCAGTGTAGCCGAGGGTAAAGTGTGTGAATTTAGCTTTTGGTGGACCATTCCTTTAAAGGACTCATATCATGGAAAACAGAAGATTTTTAACTTTTCTTCACCTTTCTTAGATGTGGCGTGTAAATATTGTTAGAATTCAATCCATGCTAAACTGCGAAAACGGCCTTTGGCAATTTGTTCATCTGTGATATCACAAAAATAAACACATCTGAAGTAACAAGGTATGTTTCAGTCGCTCATTTACATAAATTTGTCTTAAAGGCACAGTAACGAACCAGGGCATTTAATTCTGAGGGATAAACAGAGGACAAAAAATCATGTAAACACGAGTAACGGATGTTCCAAATGTCAGCGGTGGGTCTCAGAGTAAAACAGAGGGATATGGGCCCTTTAAAGCGTGTTTTGGAGACTGAAGGGGGTCAGGAATTAAAAGGTGGTGAGTCTGGACCGTCCTGCTTAAACTGGATTAAAGTGTTAAAGCAGATGATTCTGTTAACTCCGAGTTGGGCTTTAATCAAAGGGTACAGCTGAACCCTGCCCCCGAAACTATGGTGACCCACACTGTGCTTCTGGGGAAACAAGCTTTGATTATTTTGAACCAGCCGACCAAAATGTAAACATAGGTGTATGTGTATGTGTATGTGTATGTGTGTGTGTGATTCCTCCTCAGTGCAGTAGCTGGGCGAATGATCACTGTCCGCACAGTTGATTCAGTCACGATTTCTTTGAAAATTATTCGCTGAATCATGAAATTTCTACTTTCACTGCAGTACAAACTGATTTGTTTCAAATGATTCAGAATCACCTCTTAAAACACACAGAAAACAAAATTTTACATTATAATACATTAACTTTTACATATTTAAAGATAGATAGTTAAAAAAAAAGATATTTAAAGATCGTTATTCGAGTACTACATCTACTAAAAAATTATAATATCTAGGTTTATGAAATTACATTGATAGTATTATAAATACATGTAATATTATATGTCATTTGAAATATTTTCCTGTATTATATGTACCTTACACAGAATTTTTGGGGAAAAAATATATGAAAATGTTTACTACCTAGTATTCTAAAAACATCCCTCTGAACATTGTATTTTATTGCTCCTTTGTAGTGTGATGCTAGCCTAGTCACTGACTGAATGCGAAGGGGTGTGGTTTTCTTTGAATTGTGAAAATAAATTTCCCTAAAATTCCTACAGCTGGAATTTCTGGGTTTTGCCAGAATGATCTCAGTGTGAAAGTAAAAGTGTGTGTGCTGTTTGTCTGAGACTGGCTTTGCTTGCGTGGAACACACACAGAGATTCAGAAATGAATAGCCACTCCCTGTTTTTGGGAGAAAACAAAGCGAAAGCTAAACTGTAAATATCTGGAACCTGCATGACCACACTGTTAGCATCAGGCTAATGCTAATCCACAGTCGATCCACAGAGACACGTTTGGAAGGAAGTCTAACTGAAGCACTAGTGTGCAGCTCTTATTATATGGCACTGTACAAAAGTCTTGAGCACCCTCCCGCATTTCTTTCTACTTTGTAGGAAAATGAGACAGAAGGTTGGCACAGTGATTTACTGCACCATGCTCAAACACACATGTAAATACAGTATAAATACAAAGAGGTTGTGTTTAATTTTAACCAGCTTTAAAGTCAGTCTTTGTTCTGAACACCGTAATGACCTCCGTTCATAGCCTAAACTTTCTTAGATAGGGATTTCTGTCATTTCTTTAAGTGTCTTCAGGAGTAGTTCTCCAGGCTTCTTGAAGGATGTTTCAAAGAGATACGGGCTTTGGGGAGGCCGATCCTTCGTGTTTTTTTCTGTCAAGGAGCTTTGACTGTCTTGAAAGTGTGTTTGGGATTGTTGATGCTGAAAAATGACCCCAATGCATTTCATATATTGCAGAAAGGGTTCAAGACTTTTGCACAGTACTGTAAGTCTGAGTTTACTGGTGTGAAGGACGAAGACGCTGTAAAATGTAAATGCTGACAACCAGTGGCCTCTAATCATGCAATTTCTGACCCCATATGACTCAAGTAATTTGAACCGTGGGATGAAGGACGTTAGCGTGGCTTAACATGACCACAGCCTGATTTCAGTCATTTCCGTGCTGAAGGAGGGGAGTGTGGGTCAGAGGGACATATGGGCCTGTCCTTAATTCTTGTCTGAGCTCTGGAGCAGCTGCTGCTGCGGATCTAAATCAGGTTCTAATTCTGGGGCTCTAGATTGTCTGTTTCAGCTGTGAGTGTCTTGATGTTGTGGTTTGTAAATCTCAGCAGTTCCTGAAAAAAGAAATGTAAACATCCTGTGTTCTGCAGAATATTTTGCAATATTGTGTGAGTGTGTGGTGACCTCAGGGTTCTTCCTTAGATATGTATAAACATGCTAGATCTTGCAGTGTGTGTCTGTGTGTTTGTGTCTGTGTCTGTGTCTGTGTGTGTGTGTGTGTGTGTGTGTGTGTGTGCGTGTGTGTGTACGCGTGTG
>JBBPCX010068999.1:0-10000 GCA_037974365.1 Hydrocynus forskahlii
GGACGAACCCGACCAACTCGGCACATACCAGAGGTCCTGCATGGAGCTACAGAATTATTTCCCACTTCTGGGTAACCATTTTTAAACCTCTCGCACTTCAGCTCTGTCCTTTGTACCATTTATTGCTAGTCTCTGGACTTGAACTGTTTGAATTTCAATAAAAAAAGCTTGAAACACTGGGGCATTCTAAAACTTTTGACCGGTAGTGTATACTAGAATAAAAGTGAATGATGTCATTCTCTAATATGGATTCACAAAAAAACATTGAACTACAAACAGCCACGACCAACGGCCGCCCTCTCCAGGCTCCACCCACAAGTGTGTTCTTCTGTAGGTCAAATGTAGCCTCAGTTTTCTATCACAGTACCTACAATAAAAAGTGTGTCCTGTATTTGTAAGGTGTGTCACACACGTATGAATCAGTACGGATGTGTAAATGAATGACACGCTCTTTATGTAGACACTGAAAGAAAGCTGAGGGTCCTCATTAGGCTGAATGGGATTTTTATCAGTGAGGGATGAAGGGCCGTCTGCTGAATCTCCTTCCACCTCCACCTCCTGCTCCTCTCTCTCGGGATCATGAGGTCCTTCTTCCCGTAATATGAGGGTCTCTTCTTTATGTTCCTGACAGCTTCACGCCCACGTCGACGGGTGTCTGATGGCGTTGCTCGGCTGCAGGCTCCACAGGCTCTGCTGGATGATCACGTCTCCTCCCAGACACAGGCTGGACAGGTCAGTCAGTGCAGGGATGTGCTGGGAGGCCACAGTCATCCTCCTCTTCACAGTTCGCCCGCAGGTTTCCATGGGCACCATTCTGAAATGAGTGAGAGGACACTTGTTTTTAATCCCTGACTTATTTTCTTAACCCTCAGAAAGATTTTTTATTTTTATTTTTATTCAGATTTTACTTTATTTTATTTGGATTTTTATTTAGATTCTATTTAGACTTATATTAGACTTATTTTATTATGTTTTATTATTGTATTTTATCTTACTTTTTATTGTACATTGTTCTGGTGTCTTGTGCCTCTCTGTGTCTGTGTGATGTGGCAGTCACTGCATAAACAATTTCCTCCGGGATAAATAAAGTTTTCTGATTCGGATTGATTCTGATTAATGGTCACAAGCGCACCGCTGTCATAACAGGGTCTTACACAAAAGGACGCCCTTATTTGGAGCTTTTTTGTGTTTCGGTCGACAGCAGAGGCTCCATGTGTGACAGGAGGCTTTGTTTTGTGATTGTATGTTTTTTGTAACTTTAAAAATGCTGTCGAATCAAGGTGTCGTTTAAAAGTCTAAATAAATTAATGTTTTTCAGTGCTGGGAAACAAATGTTTTAATCGTGATAAATCACATTATTTTCTGCAATTACTCACAATTAATTACATTGTTAAATGCAAAATTCAATAATTAATTCAAAAGTAGTGTATTGCTCATTAATTTTTTGAAGTACTGCTTTATGAACAAAAGTGCAATAACATTTGGTTTGAACACATTAAACTAATAATGAGCTTTTTAACAGCAGTGTTCCCTTTAACACAGTTACACAGTTACAGTTAAAATATTTCTGTAAATCTTAAACATTAATGTAAGCAAATGAAATATAAAACTGAAGTCATTTGTCACTGCAGGGCGTTCATGTTTTATTTTGTTTGTTATTGAAAAACAAGTTCCCCTCAGAGTCCAGAGCCCCGATCAGAACATTATAACAGGCTCCTTCCAAGCAACAGCAAGTTCACATTTATAAATCTGTTTTCTTTTACTCTGAACAGGTTCCAGCAGAAACATTTTTCTTTTATCAGGGAGCAGCAGAAACAGTCTGTGTTCAGTAGAGAGTCCCTGTTAGAGTGAGGTAAAGTGGTCCTGCACATAAAAAGCAACAAACTTTCAAAATAATAGCAATAAAAATACTGCGTTAATGCACGATAAAATAATTGTCGGTGTTTAGTAAATTGCCCAACACTAATGGTTTTATTTCTGATGTAAAAAAGCGGAAAAAACATGTTAGTTAAAAGGTCACTTATAAAAAAAGACATGTGTCACTGTTTGTTGTGGTTTAATTCAAAGTAATCAGCCTGTGAACGTGGCTGCGGATGCTTTTCCCACCTGTTTTCAGGCGAGAGCGGTTCGCCCAGAAGATGCGCGTGTTCAATACCCCGCTGTGAGCAGAATTTTTTTTTTATTACAAACTTTTTTGGCCATTAAACCAATGTTTGTGAATCTCCAATCACTGGTTTTATAGCATCACTTTGGATTTTCTCGTGGAAATGCAATCTAGCTAGAAACATAGCTTTACATTTTTGTTAGCAAAAAGGTGTGTGAGCTTTTAGCTGGCCTACATGACCGTAACATCAAACTATGACAACACATTTGGGGGATTACCTTCCCTCTGGACCTCTCCAGGCTGCCCATGCTTCTGCTGCCCCACTCCGTCCAGGCTGCTCAGCAGGTTCTCCAAATCTTCAGAGCTGAATTCATCCACCCTTGAGTCCCCAGTAGGAATGTACGCACAGGGAAACTCCTGGTTGCAGCTGGCGGATACAGTGTTCAGTTGGTTCCTGTAGGGCACCTCCAAGCCCAGAGGGGCGGTTTCCAAATAAAACCTCCCAGGCTGTTGCAGGCCGGGGTGGAAGACTGTTGTGCCATCTGTGCCGCTGCTGCTCCCCTGGACATGCTTCAGTCCCTGATACAGCTCCTCAGGCTTCCTTTGGCTCACTGGATAAGGCACCTGCTGCTGTGGATTCAGTGGATTCACTGACTGGAACATCTGCCCCTGAAGTGTCACCTGAGAAAGGTCATGTGATCCTGGACATGGAAGAGGCTGTGGCTGATAAAGATACCCCTGCTGGTGTTCCTGCACTGGAAGCGGCTGTAAGTAAGACTGTGTGTGGGAAAACTGCTTTGGTTCTAAAGGCCCGAGGAAAGGAAGGTGGGACTGCGGTGTGAAACTGTCGGGCCTGAGCTCCTGGGGACGGCCCTGTAAAGGGAACAAAGGTGGCGCAAGGGACTGCGGATCACCTCTGAGGAGAAGGTTCTCCTCCAGACTGCTGCTAGAAAGCATGCAGTCCACATTTTTCCTCAGAGACGCCTGCACGTAGGACAGAATGTCATCCGTAAGGTCAACGTCGACATTCAGGAACAGATCGTCCTGCTGTAGAAGCTGTAGGTCCTCTGGGCTGATCCCCAAACTGTCCATCAAGCTCAGCAGCTCGCACCCGCTCTCCTCACTTCCACAGTGATTGGCAGGGTCCTGTATGAAGAGAGCGTTCTCCGAAAGCGAAAGAGCGCTCTTCTGCATGTTACTGGAGAAGATGCCGCCGAGCTCCTCCTCGTCAGGCTCCTGAGCGCAGCCCTGAGGCCCACTGGGCCCTGTGGGGCACACGTAGATAGACTTATCTTGCTTTAACATGGAGCCCAGGAGCGAGTTGGGATCCAGGTCACCAGAGGGGCCGGGCTGGTTACAGTTTCCTGGAGCAGAGGAGTCGGAGTCTGAGCCGAATCCGCTCAGGGAATTGGGGAGGCTGAAGTCGTACAGCACGGCTTCTCCCGTGGTAAAACCGAAGGGGAGCATGAGATTACGCTTCCTAAGGTTCTCCTCTCCCTCTTCATCTCTGCAAGAGGACAACAGCAGAACATTACACTACCGAGTTCAGGACCCATGTAGAAAAACATTTGTCTCAAAGGAAAATACATGATGCTCGCAGATTTCTATATCAGCCCCTGGTCATGTAGATAAAAAAGTACAGATGTTTCAACAACATTCATGACTTGTTTACTATGATTAGCCACAGGCTAATAGTTTAGCCAAAGCTATTAGACTAGCCAAAAGCTACCATGCGTGTCTTAATACACTTCACTTAAATAAATGTAATATTGTATTGATACATTTCTAGGCCTTGATATACAACAAATACAGCCCATGCAATAACATCATAATTATCGTTATATTTCTAACCTTGAATAAATAATAATACCCTCCCATGTCCCGCCCACCACTTTTCACACACATCAGTTATTATTTACACAAGTGCAATTATAATGGTAGAATACAAATGATTATTAAACTATGGTGTCATAGTAGCCTAGTGAGTAAAACACTTGCCTATGAACCCTATGACCACAAATTTGCAGGTTCATTGCCCCCCCGTCCCTATAACTAATGATGACTGTCTCTGTAACTGATGACTGTAAGACTGTCTCTGTAACTAATGACTGTAAGACTGTCACTGTAACTAATGACCATAAGACTGTCCCTGTAACTAATGACTGTAAGACTGGGGATTGTAAGTCACTCTGGGTAAGGGCACTGGCCAAATGCCACTTTACCTCTTATCTCCAAGCACAATTATTATTATCAACCTTTATTTAACCAGGTTTGTCACACTGAGATCACAAATCTCTTTTGCAAGGGAAAATTACAGTAAAACATACTTATTTAAAACACTTGAATACAGAATGCCTGGAGCTCTAAAATCATTTGGACACATACTGGTTTTGGAAATTAATTTCACATTAAATATTGTTCCAAGCATCAGGTGCTGAAAATCTAAAAGCTTTCTTTCTCAATTTGGTTCTTACTTTTGGAACAATCAATTTCAAAATGTCCATTGAACAGAGATTCTAACCTCCTCGCTTCCATATCAAAAGTCATGATAAATAAGAAGTCTGGAGTGAAACTAAAGATCCCAAGGTCTAAAATATCATTACACCAAAATAAAAAAGAGGGATGTGCACATACCTGAGTACCCTCTGGGAAGCGATGATGAAGTCGGGCCGCCCGTGTTTGTAGATGAGTCTGGCGTTAGCCTGGACCCAAACCCAGCCGCTCTGTTTGGTGAGCAGCCTAAAGACAGTCAGCCCACTCTCGCCTGTCTTCATCACTGTGATGGACAGTAATATTAAGCTCATTATGATGAGTAATATTAAGCTCTGATATTATAACAAAAAAAAAACTGAGCAGTTCTCCTTTTACTTCTTGGGTATTGTAAAACTAGTAAAGTAATATTTTAATGCCTACTAAGCATCATTTTATTAAGATAAATTACTTCATTAAAAATGGTATCTTTTGCTGATGCCTCTTGAAAACCGTCAATGAGCTTATGTCTGTAGTTTCAAAGTTACAAAGTTAAAATGTTCGTTGTAACAAACTCTGTATAATATTACTCAGCAAATAATATCAAATAATCAACAGATAACTCAATTAATAACATAATAGACAGATATCCTTAAAATATCTGAAAGGTTTTATATATATACACACACACAGATATATTCATAAGTGCTTACATACATACACACACACACACACACACAAACACACACACACATATGTACACATTATTGCACACACATTTGTAAGGCTAGCTGTGCCTACAGGGGAGGATTTACTTCACATTAAGGCACTTTTTGCTGCTGAGGCTTTTTTCCACACATTCAAAGTCCCTACACTCACATTTCTCAGCCACCCAAAGAAAAAAGCCATTTGTTTGTCTGTGATTACTGCATGAGAGCTGTGTGACTGAGAGGAGCAGCAGTGGAAGAACTTACTGCGAATGTGGTTCTCGGCACAGTACAGCATGTCGGCTGCATGGATGAACTGGTAGCCCGAGCCACGGAGGCACAACTCTGCCTCTGTGTAGCCCAGAACAATCTTCCCTCTATGTGGAGAGACAGGGAGAAACACACTGAGCGGCTGTTTTATTAGGTATTCCAACTATCTTCCTGCACTGATCAAGCAAGTCTACTGAAGCCCTTAAGCCCTGATGCTGAAAAGTGGCTGAATAATGTGCTCACCTGCAAAAATCTCATGTTCATTTTTAATATGGAAAGAACATGATCGAACAAAGCTGAAATTTTACCTTATCATGTGCAATATCATTACTTATGTCACTTTCAGTATAGAGAACAACTCCAAACCACTATTTATGTTACTAGTAAAGTACTTCAGCAGTAAAGTACATCTTGTTATTTATTTACATGCACTTATCTTACTGACCACAGCACATTGTGTACACGACATAGTATGTTTGGTACATTTTCTGAGCATTTTCTGGAGAGTTTTATTTTGAGTTTATGCTGTATTTTATATTCTTCTTGTCTCTGTGTGTCTATGCTGTCGTAACATAAGTAATTTCCTCCAGGATTAATAAAATTTTGTGATTCTGATCTAACTCTACCCCTTCAAGGTGGAGCTACCAGAGAGGAGTTTCTGATTAAGCGGCAAGTTAGTGTTTAGTTTAACACTAGAACGGCGGCTAACTGGCTATACCTATAACGGCTGCGTGCGTCAATTGACGCAGTGCCCAGCTTCGCACAAGAAGTTTCTTGATATGACCTCTGCTGCAGTGTGTTCATGCAGCCTGCCGGCAGACATCCACGCAAGCTGCAGCCAGCAGACACAGCAAAGGTCCAGCGGACTTTGGACCCAGAGCCTGTCGTACAGCGCCAGTCGCCATTTCAGAATCAGAATCAGAATCAGAATCAGGTTTACTGGCCGAGTATGTGAGCGAACACATACAAGGAATTTGATTCCGGTCGATGGTCTCTCTCAAGCACAACAGTATAAAACGGGTCACCAACCTTTTTGAAACCTACTTCACGGGTACTGAGCCATACGAAGGGCTACCAGTTTGATACACTAGAACACAGTTTACCCAAATTTATCAAAACTTCATGTATAATAAACATGTTTTAAATGTTTTTTTAGGTATTGTCATTTTCAAATCTATATAAATGCAAATGTGATTAAAGAAAAATAGCAACAGGATAAAATTAAATGTTAGACGCTGCTCACTAGTGCTATGTTTAGAACAGGTCCACGGGCTACTAATGTTGCACCATGTTGGTGACCCCTGGTATAAAACAATAATAATGTGTAAAAATACGTGTGTACATGTGTCTACAACACATCCCATACGTCTCTTACAGAGCATGCTTGCTGCTCCAATAGGCCAACAGACACGATTCTGATTCTGATTCTGAGCCTGATGAAATTACGTCAATTGACGCAGTCCGCCGTTCTAGTGTTAACGAGGCGCTAAGAGTACAGAGACCTCAGTGCATTCCTACAGGTTCTAGATGCTGAATGACCCTGCTCTCACTCACTTGGCATCGCAGGCCATTGGTGTGAAGTCCAGCTTGTGCTTGGTCTTGAAGAAGAAGTTCCTGGCGCGAATCTCCAGAATGGAGGGCGGCTGGACCGGACAGGCCAGGGCGAACAGGGCGAGCTGGGGCGGAATCAACTTCCCCTCGGACGTCCTTTCGTTCTGCCCGTGCAGGAACTTCAAACGGCCCTGAAAACTCATGGCCTGCAGATAAAACAGACAGAGACAGCGGGACTGAAGATACAGTAATTAAAGGTCAGCTGACTGGAAATTCACTGTATTTCACATACCGATACCAGAATGACACTTGACACCGTCTACTAAAGACAAAAAACCATCTACTAAAAACAAAGTTAAATGTCATATACTGCTTCAAAAATAAACACTATAGTAAATATTAAACAGAAAGAAGGAACTAAATTTAAAGTAAAGAGCAAACTATATGATGAATGTCACTTTTTAAAAATAAAAAGCACGCCTCATTTCGTAAGAAATCAAAGGCACCATTATAAGTGACTAACTCAGATGTTACTGTAATCAAACTGCTGCTAATTTAATAGACACACAGTTTACAGTGTAAATGTTGCTCAGTTCCATGTATCTGACAGTGTGTGTTCTTTCTGAGTGGCCGGTTCACATTCTTGTGTATAAATGAGCCAGAAAACCTTTACTGGAAACACAGAAAGGCTGAAAAAACACTTCCTTTTTGTATAAACGGCAGATGTCACTTACTGGGAAGGATCTTGTAATCTCTCTTGTAATCTGATGACATAAGAGCAAGTTAATGGTGCTGGAGTTTATTTCGTACACTCCTCAGGGAAGTACTTTTTTAACTCAGGGATGTATTTATAATGATGAGTTATAATAAGGCACAAAAATAGCACACAAACACACACACACACACACACACACACACAAATGTGTGTGTGTGTGTGTGTGTGTGTGTGTATGCAGCATCTGATCTGTAGTAATTACAATACTTACATAATTCTAATGCTAAACCTAATTTTAATATTAAAAATTTCAAGGCACAGCGCAGGCACTGCTTTCTCTCAACCTTAAATGAAATATGTAATATGATGTAATAAATATGCCCATTTATTAGGCAAAATAAAATAATCCAGAAGAGCGAGGCACAAGCTTCAATTTTTGCTACATTTTTTTTTTATATTTGAGCAAGGTGAATAGTTTTTAAGACAAACAATCGATACTCCTTACAAATTACTATAAACTTTATTTCAAGCTGATATCCTACAAAAATGTCTTTTTGTATTTCTACTTTTTCACTATAATAACAATAACATACTTTGTAATAAGAAAATAATGCAAAATAAAGGCCTTTTAACAGGTGGCCTCAGACGTTTAGACCCAACTGTCTCATCTGTTCTTTATGGCTGCGTTTCTTCAAATAAAACAAACAGACACCTGGAGTATCTGCTGATACCAATACTAATCCAACAGTGTCATTTTATTAATACATTTGTTGTTAATAACACTTCTGTCTGAATATTAAACTAATCCCTACTTCCTCTAGGGGGCGCTGTGTCAGTTATGAAACTCCAGTTTCTACACCCATATAGTGCCCAGCGTGTCCATTCTGGAGTTCTGCACACATGTCCAAGTCTCCAGCAGCTCTGTGTTAGACGTGTTCTACACTGTTTGTGCAGGAGTCTGTAATTTAGTGCACTTTGTAGGAAGCAGTGAGCCGGTTGGGGTGTCTGTGTTAATCGTGTCCTCTTCGTGTTTAGTTAAGTTCAGGGTTATATGATCCTTCAGGCTTTTTTCTGTTATCCAATCCAGTGATTTGGCCCATATCGGACCGATACTGAGTGTTGGATCAATACTGAGTGTTGGATTGGCACACCCTAGTTATAACATTTCTGTCTTTCTCCAACTTACCAGGAAGCCAGACGAGTTGTCCAGCAGACATCTCAGCCTGCAGACGAAGCTCCTGTCCATGAACGGGGAGTTCTCTGGTGGTATCTGCTCAGGGTTGTAATATGTGAGGGGTAACTGTGAATTCTGGGTCGCTGTAGAAACAAAAGGCACCAGAGAGTGGATATTCTGGAGCAGATCATAAGAACGTATGTGATCAGACAGAGTAAGAGTGCTGTTGGGTAGAATGCAGGCTAGCTTTCCATGGTAACGCCCTTTATGTCTTCTGAATGAGACTGAACATATATCTTATGATGTTTTTCTCCATGAACAAGAACTGCTTTCTGATTCGTCAAAATGTCATCACAACAAAGAGGCCATTGTTTTTTTCCAAACAAAACAAGGGAGATTCAAATTAAGTACAAGCACAACTGTCTGTTTGAGCTGTAGATACATTTTTCTATGGCAGTAACAAATTTATCTTTAACACAAGAAACATAAAGGTGTATTACTGTATATACAGTAAATCACCGCTCACCGCGTTCCAAGAGCACCCGCGTATAGTGATAAACTACGATGTTGTGGTAACAAAAAAACTAAATATGCTCTTAAAACACATTGATTTCATTTTAAACTCAGCTTAATACATCACCCTTAAAGAAAATGTAAAGGTAAACCCGTATCCGTACTGTACAGTTTACACTGAACTCCCGCAGTGCTAGAATGTAAATATAGATGTTACCCCTGTATAGACAATACTGTAATTCATGCATGCATGTTTTCTTTGGTATAAGCAGGTAAATACAGTAATAAATTCATTTAATTTACAGCAATAAAAATACAGGGCTTTAAGAAGAACAAAACGAAAAACACAGAACACTCAAGACACTCTAAGGGGGAAATTCTCGACTGCAGCTGTGTCAAAGGGCAGTAGCCAATCAGTGGCAAGGAGAAATAAATAGCTGTCTCGGATTGGCGACTTTCAAACTGAGTACAGCGGGACTTTCACCATCCCAAGATGC
>JBBPCX010069000.1:0-11711 GCA_037974365.1 Hydrocynus forskahlii
TATATATATACAGTAAACCCCTACTTTAAAGCAGATCAGCAGTAGCGGTTTCAGTCCAACGCAAATTTTTTTCTGAGAACCAAACTAATTATTCGATGAAACCCCGGCATTAATGCAGAAACTGCAGGTATCCTCAGCATTTTTTTAACTTGATGTTCGGGCCTCATCCGCCATGCACCCTCATCCTCCTGTTGGGTTGCTAAGCACCGTGCCCAAACATAAACCCTGCATGAGGACGAGGGGGCGTAAAAGATATATAAATATATAAATTTAAGTGCTAAATTATTAAGAAAAACATAATTGACTAATTGTGTAACATAAATATTAACGTAAATTCAACCACATTTCCACATGAAAATAACTATAATTTTTTTGGTACTGTGGAGCAAAACACAAAGAAAATGGTTCTTGGGATGGTGAACTGCAAGAGGTTTGAAAATAGCCAATCCGAGAAGGCTATTTATTTCTCCTTGCTGCTGATTGGCTGCTGCCCTTTGAAGGAAGCGGCTGTCCAGTATTTCTGCTGCTACCTGTTCAGAAAAAAAGAAAACATTTATAAATGTGAACTTGATGTTGCTCGGAAGGTGCTTGTTACAATGTTATGATCGTGGCTCTGGACCTGGGCGCTGGTGTTCTGATGATTTATGCTGCCTTGTTGAAAAATGCTTCCTTTAAGTTTATACAGTTCACACAGTTTATAGTCAGCTACGACACTGATAATGATGAAAAAGCTCCTTATTTGTTTAAAGTGTTTGTCATTATTGAATTTTGCGCATAAAAATGTGATTAATCACGATGAATTGCAGAAAATCATGTGATTAATCGCAATTTAAAAAACAAGCAAACAAAAAAGATATATATACAGTATATGTACATAGTGGGTATCTTTATGGATCCCAGAGTCTGGCAAACATCTTGCAGTTGATCACACACAAGCAAACACACACATCCACACACCAAGGGCTGATATGTGCAATTGTTCTTTCATGTGCAATATTTCTAGTGCAGCTCAACTGTGCCTTTTTATTTTTAATACAAAGTCTGAATTCTAAACATTAGATGATCAGAAGAAAGAAAAGTAAAAGTCTACAAAAAGTGAAAAATTGATTGGTGCTAGGGAAGACCTCATTTTAACTAATTTAAAACCAAAAAAAGCACTTGATTTTGTAAGCAAAAATAGTTTTAGAAATGGCTGAGAGAATTTTGCCTCTGTGTCACCATATATTTGTGCCCAAGTGAAATAGCAACTCATGGCGACCCTTAAGAGCTCTTAAATACATAGCTGACTGAAAAACACTGAAATATAAATGAAAACTTGTTACATAAATAGTTACAATTAAAAAAAAATGTTTTTCACTTAAAACTTTTTTTCTTGACATATTTTCAATGAGGCTACTTAGCCACAAAGACATTTTTTCTTGTTCTTTCCAATCTTAACAAAAGGCTGCCATCAATTATAAGGGCTGACTATCAGCTGAATATGGAAAATAATAGATATTTTCTCTTTCTGCAGCTGTTAATGGTGAAAGCATGACTGTAGATTTTCCTGAACATAAATCCTGGAAGGCTGCAACTTCTGAAATGGAGCTGGTTCCCAGGGCTGTTTCAGGTAAAACTGAAAATCGGTAATAGTTTTAAATTAGCATAAAATTATATCAAAGTTTTATTAATAAGATTAAATATGCTCTTCTGGTTATGTAGAACACTACTTTCCGCATGTGTTGGTGTTTAAGCATGACATTTGTTTTGTCTTTGCAGGTCAATAGAGAGATTTTGTTGTTCTACCATTATAGAAATTTGCCATAGACCTTTAAATCATGTGAAGACTACTAGACAATGTTTGCCCTTTATTTTTTTTTACCACTCTGTGTCTGATTTTTATTTAATTGATTATGACTCAATAATTCAAGCACAGTACACATGTATATGGAGGCAGGGTACAAGTGAACATGGAGGTTTTGGTGAATATGAATAGGATTTTTTACTTTAATCCAGAATGGCTGGGGATCCGTCAAACATAAGGATGGGCAGACGATCAAAGGCAAGTCTTACTTTATTCCATAGAAACATACTCGAGTTTAAAATAGTAAGAGTTACATTACATTACATTCCAAAGCGAATTCCAATTTGAGGAAACACTTGAGTTTCAGGACAGTGTGAACTGTAGAATGGTAAACTATTTCTGCTCCAGTATGTTGTAGATTAATAAGGAAGTATTTGTATAATAAAAAGCAATGACTATTTATAATACTAGCCCCTATTCCTGCGCCTGAGAGGGAAAATGGAAAGCATAGTCACGTAGAAATGCTACCCAGAGTATTTAAACATACCTGAAGCAAACGAAAAAATAACAGTAAAATAAAATGATAAGAATGTCACACTTAATTAGCTTTTAAAGTGATGGTGGACTTGTCAGCACATTCTGACTGGACTGGAGGTCCTTCGGAAATGGAACTGACTTCATAAAAGAAGTCCAGGTTAGAGAGTGAATCACAGCAAGAAAACATGTGTTGCCTTAATTAAATTAATTACCAGTGAAGCTTTGAAAATGAAACTACAAATAAAATAGCTATCGGACTGTGTCCATGATATTGTTAAATGATGTTAAGCAGTTTTATATATGTTTTATTTATATAGTGATTATGAATTAAGGAAATCTGAAGCTTCTGAGTACAAATGTGTATACATTAGTTTATTTATAGTGATTTACAATCAACCACTATTCATTTAGAAGACTTTAATTATTTGGGTGTGGCCTCTTACTTGTTCTGTGGCATAGATGTGTTTTTATGATTTTACAACTGTGTTAGGATAGGTAAGTGTCTAGGGTGTGTTTTGACTTACACCAAAATTCGGGATTAATCGCTGTCATAACTATACTTCCATACAGATGTACCTCCACATATGTATGTACTTAAATGTAATGTGAATGTGTGCACTAGGGGGCAGTATCAGAACTGGAACGTACATAAGATAGGATCCCTTTATTGTCACTGTACAAAGATGTCCAGTGTATGATTCCCTGTAAAACTATCAAGACTATTACCATATGATTGTATGCATTACATTATGCAATACTGTGAATCAGTTGAATGCAGACATGTCCAACTACATCATATAACGAATAAATTTCCTAAATTGCTTGAAAACTGATTGGCATCAGAGAGATATTTAGGTATTTGTTGGTGAATTAATTCTACTCTGAAAGAGCATAGTGTTTAGTCAATATTGGGCTACTGTTTATATATGTTTGTAAGCTTTTTCACAATAACATATATATATATATATATAAGAAAATGGCCTTAAGTGTTTTTGAAACAAAACCCATCATTGGTAGACCAACAGAATACTTTTCTGTTGGAAGGTAATCACGGTTTCTATAAATGTTCATGTAGCTTTCAGTTAAAAAATAGCACTCAATCAATTGCAATAGTTTTCAGTGCTTAAATAAAAGAGACAATCTCCAAAATTGATTACTTTTTATTTTCAATACATGCATGGTGATTTTACAGCTGTATTTTTTTCTGTAACTTATTTTTATTTATTTTTTTATTATGAAACAAGCATTCACTATTTCATGGGGATGTAAGAACAGAGTGCATTTTTAGGGTGGGCCTCTGAACCTGCCAAGGAAAAGGATGCTGTTAGTGGGGTTGTGTCTGATGAAGAACAGGAAGGGATGGTCTGCAATGAAGTACTCTTCTCGAAACATGCAGAAATTAGCAATGCCTGCAGTGGCTGCCGCTGCCTCTGTGCCTTCCTCATTAACCTCCACAAAGGCTTTGTGGGCCACTGCCGACAAATAGAGGCCCCCATCACTGCTCATGCCTGTGAGATCTGCAGCTGTAGCCACGAATAAAGATCTCATGCCCATCTTGGTCAACACCTCCTCCAGAGAGCTCTCCTCCTCAAGCTTGAATTTTGGCAGATTGACAATGATGTCTGTTCCTGTATCCATGTGGTCTCGATTGGTCCACTCAAGCAGCTTGTCCAGAGTCAGCTCGTCCTCCAGCTGTTAAATAACACACACACACAAACACACAGACACACACACACACACGCACACACAATGTCAGGAAATGGTGGGGCAAGAGCAATTCAGTTAAGCAACAGAATGCGGGAGTGGCAAAATGAATGGTACTTGATAGCATTACTGCTGCTGTGTTTGCTAAACGGGACGGTCAAATTCCAGTTTTGTGCTTGAGAAATTATTTGATCCCCTGCTGAGTTTCCTGACTTACAAAAAAATGAACAGTCTCTAATTTATGAGGTAGTTTCATTTTTATGGAGAGAGACAGAATATCAACCAAAAATCAAGAAAAAACATGTTACATAAAAGTTATAAATTGATTTGCATTTCACAGAGTGAAATAAGTATTTGATAGCCAAGCAAAACATGACTTAGGACTGGGTGGAGAAACCCTTGCTGGTAAGCGCAGCAGTAAGATGTTTCTTGTAGTCAATCACCAAGTTTGCGCACATCTCAGGAGGGATTTTGGCCCACTCTTCTTTGCAGAAACTCTCTAAATCCTTTAGGTTTCTTGGCTGCTGCTTGGCAACAGATTTTCTATAGGCTTGAGGACCTTAATGTGCTTCTTCTTTAGCCACTCCTTTGCTACTTTGGCAGTATGTTTTGGGTCATAGTCATGCTGGAAGAGCCATCCACAACCCATCTTCAGTGTTCTGGCGGAGGGAAAGAGGTTCTCGTGCAAGATTTTATGGTCCCATCAATTGGCCCCTCAATGTGGTGATGTCATCCTGTAAAAACATCCCCAAGCTGACATCTTTTGACAGCTCTTTGGTCTTGCCCATAGTGGTGGAGAGGTTGGACTGGAAGAAACTGATTCTGCGGACAGGTGTGCTTTATATACATAAGTTAAAATCAGAAGTATCTGTAATTGATAGATTGATGATAATCTGTGTGCAATATGGGCACACAGCCAGTCTCATACAAATCACTGGGTGGATAGGTGATAGGTTGAGGGATGAAACAAATGATTTTTAAGAGCCTGATATATTGGCTCTGGCGCCCAGGAAACAAACACACACACAATCACACACACACACACACACACACACACATAGATACTTATTTATTTGTAGAATTTTTTGTATAGTGTACAGTTCTTTCTGTTAGAAAAGAACTGTACTTTCGTACTGTCCACTTTGCTGTGGTAACAGTGCAAATTCCCCACCTGTGGGACTAATGAAGGGTTATCTTATCTTTAACATTTGTTATGTGCTATATTAAACTCTTAAATTTCAAAAATAGCAATACAATTTCCTGACCTTCTGGAGAGGGTCAGAGCCATCGTTAGCCTCCTGAGGTAGAAGTACCAACATACTAAGCTCTTCCTGTACATACGGCAACTCCAGCACCTGCAGGTTGTACTCAGGGATGTAGTTGAAGGGGAACTTCTTCATCTGGGACATCATCTGTACTGGTCTAGTCTCATTCTATTAAAGACAAAGACCAGTATCGACAGAGAATAATAATGCAGCAAACAGCACAGTGGAAGGCAGTCATTTATTTTTTCAAACCTAAAGTGTTATTGCTCCTGCATATGAACAGCTAATTAACAGCTCAACAACAGATTATTAATTGAATCCCACCTGATTTATCTTAAAGGGCATCTCTTTGGTTTCTTGAGCCTTAAATCTATTCAGCCAGTTGCCTTTGAAGTATATAGCGTTGACTAGGGCAAGCCGTGTCATTCCAGTGACTGTGTCTGGCTTCAACAGATCTTTGATTTTATCTGAGAAGCAAACAAAAGCAACACTTAAGACGAACGTGGTCTGCTGTGCATGGAATTTTCTTTATGTGCTTGAACATTGTGCTTTTTGAAAGCAGATATATTTCTCTAAAAACGTTCTCTTCTCACTCTCTGTCTGCTCCTCCACCCAGTGGTTTATGAGCTTCCGAGTCTCATCTGATGCTCCAACAAAGTCTACTGCCTGCAGGTCAGCTTGGTAAAACTTCCGAGTAGAATCCACAAACTCCTGCGACAAAAAGTACAACCCACTCAGGTTACTCATTGCACATTTCACCAGATTACAGGCAATTACAACACTCGAGAAAAAAATCCTTCTGGTTGTATAAGACCATTTATTTGGCATTAAGTTCATAATTAGACATATCCACTATGCGAAAAAAAGATAAATGTCTAGTAGAAATACTTGCTTATAAAAAATAAGAAAAGTGAAATATGTAATTGACAATTATGACCTCTTTGGAAGATACTCGATTAAGGAAGGACTGAGTATTTTGACCATGACTTTTGGATGAAAACCAAAATTAAACACAGGTAATAATAGGCTTACAGGTAAGAAATTAAACGTCTTCTCTCCATAGAGCCTGTTGGCCAATCTGAGAATGTAAGAGGCTTTGGGGCTGTTGATTGCGGAGTTGAGAGTCTTGAAATGAGTGTGAACATCAGGTGCTGAGCTGAAGGACATAACCTGCAAAGAGTAAGAGAGTCAAACCAGTTTGTTCCTCTAAGTATGCATGTTAAACTTTCCTTATACTCCTCAGACATATGCTATATGGACTAAAGTACTGGGACAACTGACCATTACACCAACAGGGACTTTAATGACATTGTATTCAAATACATAAACTTTACTATGAAGTTTGCCCCCTTTGTAGTTACAACAGTTTCCACTCTTCTTGGAAGGTTTTCCACAAGATTTTATTTCTGTGGGATTTTGTGCCCATTCATTCTGTATTTATGAGGTCAGGCACTGATGCTGGATGAGAATTTCCATTCCAGATCACCCCAAAGGTGTCTGACTGGGTGAGGTCAGGGCTCTGTGGATAGTAAGGGGCCTAGCCCAAACCCCGAAAAAACAGTTTAAACAGATAATGTCTGTACAGGCCCACCATGACAACACCAACTTTGCTTTAGTGTTTTGCGGACGTTGTTTTCAAGTTATAAGTATGCTGTATTCAGCTGTATCCAGTAGTAGTCACCATTGGTCTTTGTATGGTCTCCATCCATGATCACCAACCTTCCTATTCAAGTGTATCACACCACTACTTACTCATACTATTCAGCTAATTCAGCTAAGGACTTTTGAAGATAATAATTAGATGGATCCAATGTAGTAAAGCTAAATTTGCAGAATAGAGGATCTTCAATACTACACTCTATGAGACCAAACCATAATGTACATATCTAGGTACTACTAAGGTTGATGATAAGAACATCCCATTGTATAATTTATGAAGACTAAAAAATTATCAAGTCAAGTCAAGTCAAGTAGGTTTTTATTGTCATTTCTACCATAAACACAGCTCATAGTAAAAACGAAACAACGTTCCTCCAGGACCGTGGTGCAACACAAGAGCAGAACAGAACAGAACACAAGTGCAAACAGGACAGAACACAAGAGCAACAATACAACTAAACAAGACAAGACAACGTTCAGCGCAACTGACAGTGTAATGATGATTATGTAATGATGATGACATTATCGTGTGTGCACAATCATACCTCAGCCATTTCTTTAGCAGTGGCCCCTCTTGATCCCAGGTAGACCATACTGAGTGCGGCGCTGATACTCAATGGTGAAAAGAACATGTTCCCTGCTGGATTACCGGTACTCAAGGTCCGGTACAGGTCCAGGGCGAAGGTGCCATTAGCGCGGGTCAGACTATCCATGGTGGATATCGTCCAATCTGATAAAAAAAACAAAAAAACAAGAAAAACATTCACTATTTGACAATCCATCACTAATGAAATGTAAGTAAATGTGATAAACAATATCACCTCGCTTTTCTGAGCATACTATGGACATGAAATATCCATAGTGTGCGCAAGTTTCATTACAAAACGTACATAATCTTGCTTCTTTGCAGTATGTGAAATGTTAAATAAAATCGACTGCAGTCGTAGTTTTCTCGTGGTGTTTTTACAATGTGGAACTACTTGTTCTTGGTTGGCTTTATTATATTCAAAAGCACTGAAAGCTCAGTGCGCCACTAGATTTTCGTGCGGAGGATAGTGGTGTCAGACAGCACATAAAGCTAAACATTTTAACTAAAGAAACTCAATGTCACAAGATATTTCCCGTAATCATCACTAAATTCATGCAGTACACTAACGTGTTGGCACAACATTAAAAAGCATTAGTTCAAAAGAATAAAGCAACTAATAGAAAACTAATAAAACATTCAACTGCACTAAAATGACATTTCTAAATCAATCTGTAATAAGAAACCAAAAACTGTAATAAGAAAAATTAAACGGGCACAATGTAAAAGGATTTGTTACTTTAATGACTATATAGTAAACATCCCAATATATAACACATTATTTGACTATAGTATGTAATTAAGTATTACACTGAATTTAGTGTATGCACAATATATAATTTATCGTTTGTGACCACCATATATTATAAAGTGTGCATACATCACAAATTATATACAGTATAATTATGATTTGTGCATACTTTCTATTATAGTGTTCACAAAAAATAAATTACTTACAGTAGACACACGTTATATACTATATAATATAATGTTTATTGCAATCACCCTACACTTGGGTGGGCTGAAACATGCGCTCCAAAACCAGTGTGCCAGCCAACCCCACCCAAACCAGAACACAGTTCTGCATTTTTTACTTTATTAGCTTATTATTATGGCTTTCAAATCATAAATCAATATAGCTGACTGTCTTTCTTAATGACCAGAACAACTAGATTTAAAACCACTCTTTAAAGCCTTTCTCCAATTTAAGTATACAGATTTTATTTGCTTATTTCAACACAAAGGAATAAGAAATCTTTTAGCCAGCTCTTGACAAACTGGAGAAAGTCTGCGAGGTCCACGACCAACAACTCCATCAGTGTTTGATTTTCCCTATTTATAAGGGAACTATGGCTGGAACGGGCTTGAAATGCTTCATCATCATTATCAACATTCAGATTCATCAACATCGGCCCTCTAACTACTTTCACTTTAGGTTCAGGCAGAAAAACCTCAGGGACAGTGTGTTTATACATAAGCCTTCAGCCATTAAGATAAACAGGGCTGGAAACACTCGCACGCCTCGGTGCACTGTAAGCACATAGTTCAGCTCTGGAATGCAGGGCAGTCCAGGCCCGTGTTAAACCCACCGGACTAACTCTGCACACGCATGATGACAGCTATTCTAATAATGTCTGCAGAACAGAGGAGGACCGAGTTAGAAATACTCACATGTGCGGCTCTTCAGGCTGACTTTGCGCTGTTCCTCGTGTCCACAGCGCGGTGAAACTGCGTGAATGCGCAATAAGAACTGCACGCAGGGAAAACGCCCATCCAAACTCCCAGAGAGCGCGTGAGAGGGAGTCATCATGCGCGTTCACGAGATGCTCTATACAGTATTGATACAATGAATATGATAATACTTGGTTATGTCATTGTCATTATAATACATAGTATCATTCAGTGGATGCATACTTCAATGAATGTATGTGTGACAAGCTTATGGATTTGTGGGTCTGATTTATAATTTACCAGAGTTTGTACATCTGCAAAAGAGTGCGGGGGAAGGGCGAGGGGCAAGACAGTAAGACAGTGAGGGACAGGTGAAAGAAAGGGTGAGGCCTATCTTTAGTGTACTTTATTTGGTTTGGTTATCGGTTGGACTTTGTTCAAACAGGGTGAGTTACTTAAGCAACAACTGCATTTTTGTCAGGATCGCTGATCCACATTTTATGAGGTAGTGCTCCACAACAGATTTTTCACAGCTATGAGCACAGACATTGCTGTTGTTTTACCCGTATTGCTTAAAAATAAACCCTGAAAAAAGAAAAAAACACATTTTCAAACAACTGGCTCAAACTTCAGATGTATTGTTTTTTTTATCCAAAACACATTTTGCCCATGGATTCCCCTAAAACATATGAAACCAGTTTCTATTCCATTAGACAGGAATATGCTAAGTTTGAATCTGATACATGGTACCGTCCCCATGCACTGCTCCCTGGGTGACCCTGGTTGGTGGCAGCCCACTGCAGAGAAAGAATTTCACACTTTGTGCTGTGGTGTGTTCATGCATGACTATAAGGGCAGTTGATCTTTATATGCACTCTCCAAACCTGTTTCCAGTGGTTAGAATCTACCAAAAGTGGTCCAAGGACAAGGTCATGTTCATTCAAATCTCGCTGATTTGTGTGGAGAGAGAAGACTGGCCCAATTGGTCTGATTCCGCAGAAGCTACTGTAGCACAAACTGCTGAAAAGTTATCGCTGGCCATGGCTAGGAGATGTCAGTAATTATAAGTAATAAGTAAATATAAATCATGTTCAGGCATAAATATTCAACACTTTCTGGAAGGGGAGGGGGAAATTTTTGGATAAAAAAAACTGTTTGGTTAAAAAAAACATGTCTCCTCCACCTATAAAATCCACCGAAGCCACCTGGCTTTTACAATAAAAGTCCCCACAAACAAGCAGTTTAAATCCAGCAAGAGAGGTGGGACGCTGACAGCTGGCGGGGTGTGCAGTTTACATCAGATAGTCGGTGTAATTCTGTAAGAGTCTGCAACTTTCTGAAATACAAAAACACTCCTGTGCAGTGTGGATTAAAACCACCAATAACAATATACTTACATGACACCTCTCTCTGATTTTTTGGAATATATAATACATATTAAGATGCCTTGGCACTTAGTTGATATAACAACGTTCAGATTCAGTCTTGTTAGTAACTTGCTCTATATATAACACACACACACACACACACACACACACACACACACACACACTCATATGTATTTAGCAATATGATTTTACCTTTTGTGAACATATTCACTGAAGAGATCTGTCCAGAAAAAGTATTTCCAAAATGGTAACTTTGCAGGAGGAAGCAAAAAAAAATAAAAATCCAAATGTGAGTCCCAAGCCATTCCCTTCAGACACATCTCAAAATCAGGGCAAGTCTACAATAACAGGCAGCTACTCTTTAAATAAGAGCAGCAACAGGTGAACAGCCAGCATAGCAGACAGATCCATTTACAAGCTAGGTTAAGGTTAAAATAAATACATTACATTAACAGGGTTTTGCCATTTCAACACGTCAACAAAAGGCATCTATACTGCAGGTCCAAGACTTTTGTTTTGGTACCTTATAGAGCCATGTATTTCAAAATATGAAATAAATAATATAATAAATATAGTACACACATACATTTACATTTAATATAATGGATATCAATATGAATATATCTATAAGTTCAGTTACACTTAATTTATCATTAGAAGCACTGTACATTCATAATAGTATTGATAATACTTGAAAACAATTTTTTCAATTTTGAAGATAGTTATTTAACATCATAAAGTCTATTGTTGAGTCAAAGAACCTTTTCTGGTATTCTCTTTGTGTTAAAAGTAATGCTTGTTGTATTGTATTTCATGTATTAACATAAAAGTAGTTTAGCGTGTTTGTACTGTAAAGTTATGCAACATGAGTTCTTTCAAAACAATTTCATGTATTAACATAAAAGTAGTTCAGTGTGTTTGTACTGTAAAGTTATGCAACATGAGTTCTTTCAAAACAATTTCCTAGAGCATGCAAGTGCACTCGGCCATTAAAATGGCTCTGATGCAAATTGCTGCCTCCAAGCTCCTCTGCTGTGGGCTCTCCTCGCCTTGATCCACACAGAACACATGGTGCTGAAATTCCACACGCCCGACAATAACAACTTATACTTGACCCC
>JBBPCX010069001.1:0-11711 GCA_037974365.1 Hydrocynus forskahlii
AGAAGGCAAGAAATTCCACTAATGAACTCTTGACGAAGAACCCCTGTTAATTAAACACCATTCCAGGTCGATTCCTCATGAATCCGATTGCCAAGTGTGTGCAAAGCTGTCATCAGAGCAATAGGTGATATTTTCAATATTAATCTACAACGTAGTCAATAATAAAAACAAAGGAAATAGTTGAATGAGAAGGGGTGTCCAAACTTTTGACTGGAACTGTAGATAATAGTATTTATGATTAGACGGAAATACACATTTCTGCATCATCTGTTTTAAAAGGTAACAGCACCTGCAGAATATGAAGAAACGGGGTTGGCTCAAGATTTTTGCACAGTACTGTAAGTCTCAAAATCTATTATAAAAACACTCTGCCGAAACAATTTGCCCACATTTGTGTGCCAGCTGAAAGGTACCTGAACGTTCTCGGACAGAGCCGAGAGATTGAAGGTGTACTGCAGATTCGAGACTTTCAGCGAGCAGCCCCGGGCCTCGACCGTCTCTGGGCACACCACAGGAGTGGCCCATTCAAACACGTACATGCAGTCCTGCTGGCGAATCATCACTGGAGAACCCTGCAAAGACAAGGGAGACTCACACTCAGATAAGAAAGTATGTGTTCTGTATCCAGAACACAGAAGAGTGTAGGAGTGATAAACTCACCAGTTCTGTGCCTCTCTGACAGGTGAAGAGGATTTTAGAGGTGTAATTGGTGGAGAGATCCACAGTACAGGGCGTACTGCTTTGGAAAGAGATCTCCACCTGACAAAAAGGAAAATGTGTAGGATATATGGGGTTATATTTTCATATTCTGCACCGGTGGAAAGTGCAATGCAAAGTGGTTTTGCTAACAGCGCATTCCTAAAATTTAGAAACGTGCGGGTGCACAATTCTCACTGCGGACACACATACGCACTCAAAGTGCACTAATGGATTTTGGTTTTTTTATTTCATTCATGTATTTTACAAAGGGTCCTGTCACGTAATCATATTGTTTAATGAAACACCAGAAAATGTAAGTAAAGAATATCAGAATTGTTTATCAATGATGGGCTATTTGGCGAATTAACACAGGCGGGTTTTTAACACACTAGCTTGAGGGTGTTCATTGGAACATTTTGCAAAAAGTGGAAAAAAGTTACATTTAAATATAGAGGCAGTGATGTACGATGCACAAGCAGGTCCGATATGGTTTGCTGGGTAAACATGGCATTATAACAGCAGCTCCACTCCACCTTTACTGCATGTTTCACCCAAAAGAGTTAAAAAACCCATTTGGCTGTTTTGTCAAGTCTGTTTTCTTCCGCTGACAAAACAGCTAAATGGATTTGGACACGCCCATAAATGTTAGTTTCGCCTTGTGCTTAACACTTTGCTTTAGTTAAAATAGAGCCCATAAAAGGGAAATAGAAATAAAACATTAATTAAATAGGCTTAAAATAAAATACAAAAACAATTTAAGGTAACACTTCATTTGGATAGTGCACTTCTGGTGCTTTGTAGATACATACAGTTAAACTCCATTTAACTGAATACCTCTTACATTCATCTAAATTTACTTTTTTGCTAAACCTGGGCCTTACTTTAACTTTAAACCTAAAGCTAATCATGGTCCAAATATTTACCATAATCCCAACATTGTCAACAATAACCAGACTAATCGTTTTAAATAACTGTTTATAGTTAACCCTTTAAGCGCCATATACTGGATTTTGACATCAATATTTCAAAAGCTTGTGGCTTAAAAGGGGTTAAAGATAGAGACTTACTGTAAATTAGAAAAATGTTGGGCATGACCCGAAGTTTACGTGGGGTATAAATATACCCGTCTAATTTGCATATTATGATGCCATTATGACGTTTATACATCAAAGCGTTTGATCCAGTCCTGATACACTTCCTCATTTCTCAAATAAACCCAGCCACCATTATCCTCGCTATTTCCAGCCCTTTCCAATGGTCGAGCAATACCTAACTGTGCAGTTTGAATTGTCTGGGTGCTTGCATCACGGAGCTATGCTGCTCGGAAGGTCTGTGGTGGACAAAAATAATGGGACTGCAGGGCGAGGTGAACAGTTTTCAGCTAATAACTCTGGATCGCCAGGGGATATTATGGCAAATGAGGGCTCGTTGGAAAGGTCTCACCGAGCCCTATCTAACTGTGAAGTTTGACGGGGATTAGTGCTTGCCCTGCTGAGCTATGCCACTCGTAATGTCCTTTGACTGCATCCCCACCAATGACATGAGGCTCGTTCCCACTGCTATTTACTCGAAACTTCCTTTGAAAAGGAAGATGACGTAATTTTGGTCTTAAATTGAAGTACTACATATCTGCTAACAGGTGGTGGGGAATACAAATGCTATATTACATGATATTTGTAACTACAGTCTATTTTATTCATGATGACGTCTTGTCGCAATTCTGCGACTTTGGCGCTTAAAAGGTTAAAGTGGTAGGAGCCTAGTGGGTAAAACACTTGCCTGTGAACCCGATGACCACAGAGTTGCAGGTTCACACCTCCCCCTTTTCTACCACTGTGTCCTTGATCAAGACACTTGACCCTCAGTCTGTCCAGGGGCACTGTCCTGTAAGTAATGACTGTAAGACTTTCTCTGTCACTAATGACTGTAAGACTGTCTCTGTAACTAATGACTGTAAGACTGTCCCTGTAACTAACGATAGTCAGTCTGTCCCTGTAACTAACGATAGTCAGTCTGTCCCTGTAACTAACGATAGTCAGTCTGTCCCTGTAACTAACGACAGTAAGTCTGTCCCTGTAACTAATGACTGTAAGACTGTCCCTGTAACTAATGACTAAGTTTCTCTGGAAAAGGACGTCAGCCAAATGGCACTTTAATCTATAGAGGGCTATACTGAACTATCTATATAAAGTGAGACCAAAAAGAAATAAAAATATCACTAAAATATAAAACAGAGAGATCACCTCATCTGTGGTGGGGTCATACGTGGGAGGGGAGGTCACACGTCCAATGTCCTGCACAAGGACAAAAAAAAAGGCAGTTAAAAGACTTATCAAACCAGAATGAAGAACTACAGAACCTCACTACAGAAAACACGGTTAGTAAAACAAACTACACAGAGAAGACACACAAATTATATAGAAGACTGAAAATATCAAACTAACAAACAAGCAGTTTTTATTAGAGCCTCATCAACCGACAAGCTAGCAGATGCAGAGGCATTCCACCATTCAACCAGAATACTGCCCACAGAGAAGTGCCTTATCTGATTAACTTACTATGGGGCCCCCATCATCAGGGTCCATGCAGACTGCTGCTCCAGGGGGACATGTGACCCCCGGAATGGGGTTGAGAGGCTGGCAGATGTTGATGTAGAAGTCAGGAGACTTGTCCTTGTCCACGTCCTCGTCTGTGGCCATGTAGTAGCCGTTCAGGTGAATCAGAGGACTCAGGTCCAGCAGGCTGGTTCCATTCCAAACTGAGCACTTCACCTAAACACCAACAACAGTTCCATGAGGGACACCTGAGGCCACTTTTAGTGAATTCTGGTAGGATAACGAGTTAAAAGGCCTAATGAGAGTATCTGAACACAGACAGGAGTGAAGCACTGGCAGTACTATTGACTACAGCCAATATCACTTATTATTTTTTATCTGATCTGTAATAAGATATCTCCATAAATAATAATTTTTAATATTACATTATTCGTTAGTGAATATTATTAATAATACACTACACTACTTCTACACTACACTACTAAAATATCAAAAATCAAATTATTTTCTCATCAAGCTTTAAGATGCAGGATCTTACACAACCTGGCAACCTGCACAACCTGCTGTGCTCTTTGAGAGTGTGAGTGATGAGCAGAACTGAAGAACAGAGCAAACGGCTGGTTTTAAACCTTGTCAAAAAGTAATCAGTGTTTTAAGCCACTAGAATTGCTTTATAAAGCTAAACTCGCAGCAGCTGGCAGCTCGCTCTCATTTATTCTCAGGAATAAACATGTATAATGAACTCTCAGTCTCCGGGATTTTAATGACTGAGAGGAATAACCGCTGCATCTCATATATGCATAACCTCGACTCGTACTTAGTACAAGATGCAAACGTCAGCAGCGTGCATGACCCTGCATTTCATTCAAGAATGTGTAAATGATTGCAGGATTGCACATTTACTAAAGGCTACAAAGCATGATGGTTCTCACATGTGTAAAGTGTGAAATTCTTTCTCTGTATTTAACCCATTCACCAAGTGAAACAGTGGGCAGCCTGGAACACAGCACCCAGGGAGCAGTGTGTGGGGACAGTACCTTGCTCAAGGGTATCCCAGTGGTGCCACTGGCTGTCCTGGGATTCAAACCCACAACCTTCCGATCACAGGGGTAACACCCTAACCACTGGGCCACCTTTTCTATTTTCAGATATCAGTATTAACATCCATTTGAAGACTTTCAACCTGATTTTCTACAAGCTGTATTCACTACAGTGTACAGACAGCTGTTGGTGGAGCTGCTAAGGAATGAGGACTAGACTCCACTGACCACTAAATACCTCAAGACCAGATGTCAAAGGACGAGAGTAGGGAGAGGGAAAGGGAGGACCCACACAGCAGTTAACCGAGAAGTCGGTTTTAATGCGTGGAAAACACAACACAAAACACAAACACTACAACACAAAAAACCCCGGCTCGAAACGAAAACACAGGACGAGACGTTCCAGACCCGTGCGCCCCAAACTAACAAATAAAAGGAAGCACAGGGGAATCTGGCTCGAGCTCCCAAGCTCACACGGCCCGGAACGTGGAAACAGGCTGGAGAGGCAGGACATGCACTCTCTTCAAGGCAAAACGGGGGGAACACGGGCCTGAAAGAACAAGAGAGACAACCATTAAACAACGAACACGTACACCACCAGAACACAACAACTGGGACGTGGCAGGAAAGCAAGTGACAGGGCCAGATAGTGGTCACAGAGGGGAGACAGGAAAGGAAAGATAAAGACAAATACAGACTCCCCGAACGAGGGATCGACTGGGGCTTAAATAAGGGAGGCAAACGAGACGCAGGTGGACTAATCGGAAACAAGGGACAGGTGTAACTAATATATGAGACGCGATACAAACGGAACAGGAGACGGATAGAAAACAAAGGGAGAACAGGAGGGAAAACTAATATTCAGGGGACAGGGACCAGGATAGGCGTGACGGGGACGAGGTGGCCGTCACACCAGAAATACAAACGAGCAATCAGCAAGGGCGCTCCTTCCTTTCTGACCTCATACTAGCAATGCAAACTCTACTGTCTTCGTTCCTGTTATTGTACAGTAGCACTGGTACGAAAATGACCAGCATGTATCGCACTGTGCTAAATTGACATCCAATTTTAGTTAAAAGTTTAAGAACACACTGATATTTTCTACATTTGCATGTTACTCACTTAATATTTCCTAGAATACACTCAATATTTTTTCTAACAAATACATTTACAGTTTTTTCACCATTTGAGGGCCTTCATTAGCCTGAAATGACCATTTTTTTAAATTCATCACAGCCAACCAACAAAAAGCCACCGAATGTAATTATAATTGCAATGCAGATCACCCAGGCAACTGTTATTTAACGAGCTATTAAGTGACAGTCAACGGGATGAAACAGTGAACTAGTGCATTTAAAGTTAAGGGACAATATATCATTTGTAATCTTGTTGGTGCTACTTGCTATTTTGGAACAATTATGTATTTCTGTCTACCTCAGTCTTCGCATTTTTTGCACGCTCAAAGATTCTGCTGTTAGAATACAGTATAATACTGTATTCACTCACTCTAGTGCTGTTACTGCTCCTGTTCACTGCACTGTTGACTGATGTACTGTTTCTCTTGTGTTTTTCTCTTTAGTCCTGTCCTGTACTCGTGAAGTCTTCCTGTTTCTGGTTTTGTTCTCTGTGTTGCTCCGTAGTCCTGGAGGAACATGGTTTCGTTGCACTGTGTACTGTGTATATGGTTGAAATGACAATAAACAGCTCCTTGACTTAACTACTTGACAATACAGATCAGCTATGTCCAGTGACTAATATAGTGAAAGACTACATTTCCCATGTTACCTGTTGCTCGCAGACCAGAGAAGTGTGCCAGGAGAAAAAGTGGGTGCAGGTGTCCTTGTCAGAGTATACCAGCACAGGCTCGCCGGTTCCTCCTTCAGACTTGCATATGAAGCTGATGATGCTCTTGTGTTTGAGGGAGGGATCGGCTTCACATGCGCCTCCGCCCTCATAGGTGAGCTCCACCACCTGGTCCTTATAGACCAACTTTCTGCTGGCCTGTCCCCCATTTACTGCTGTTCTGGGATCCTTAATACACACTCCTGCAGCACAGAGAAGTATTACGATCCCTCTTCAGAGCAACAATTCAGCAAAAAATAAAATCAGTTTCCCCTTCAGGTGCAGTCAGTCAAGTCAAAACACATTACTTTTGCCCTGGAGACGCTTACTTTTATACCCCAAAAATTAGCATCAAACTCAACACCGTTGCCTAAAACTGTCAAGTAATCTCAAATAAACTTGATAGCATTACCTAGTGGACCCCTATTCTGTATTTTTATACATCAGAGGTATGCTGCTGCCAGAGTTCTAACCAAAAAGAAAAGAGATCACATCACTCAAGTTCTCAGGTCCTTGCAGTAATCCCAGTTTGATATATAATTTCTTTTTGGGCCGTAAATACATCTCTGATATGTTTGATGTTTATAATCCTGGTGGGTCTCTTAGATCTGCAGAAGCTGCTCAGCTAGTGGAGAAAAGATCTGAAACTAAACCTGGTAAAATGGTGTTCATCCACTACACTGTCCAACCAACTGCCCATCAGTATCAGATGGAGCTTTAAAAAGCTGTTAAAACTGCACTATTCTCCTCGGCCTTCTTTAAATATCCGCACTTCCATTGCACTTTGAATCAAGAATTCTTTTCTTGGTTTTCTATGTATTCTTTTTTGAAATTATTTTCTTTTTTTACTTTCCACTATTTTTATGCTTCCTGGTTTATCAATATTTTTTATTCTATTACTGAAAGCCACACTGAACGGCCTTTGTGTATGATAATGGGCTACAGAAATAAACTTGACTAGACTATTCAGGGTACATACATATAAAGACATATGGATCCGAACTAATGCTTCTTTTTCTGAGTTACCTGTCCCTGCAGCACAGCCTGCATTTTCAATTGGACCACACAGGTTGAGCCTGTACATCTTCCTCTTGTCTACATGATCATACACAGTGTATCCTTTGGGCCTGCTGAGAGCATTTAGGTCAAACAGATGCCCTGTGGAGGAAGTAAGAGAGAAACATGCACACAGCTGTTCACTGATACATTTAGGTTATGGTTGCATACTGCCTTAAATCAAGCAATTATGAATGATACACAGAGCTGAGACATGAGTGTTTTTCCTGAATGTTGACAATCACTAGAAGCTGTTATTGCACTAAACGGACACAGACACACACTCAAAATATGTGTTAATTTGAAGCAATAAACAGAACATCATTACACCAGACAGCATAGGGTGTAATGACAATAAAAGCGATGAATAAAACTGAAACTGAAATCTGTGGTCCAGCAGTTCAGTTCACTGTGTACAGATTCTTTTATCTGAGAGAGCACAGGTTTGTAGTATGTTTAGTAGGTGCTTTTATCCAAAGTGACTTCCATTCCCTAACTACAGGGGGCAGTCTCCCTGGAGCAACTTGGGGATAAGGGTCTTGCTCATGAACCCAGTGGTGGTGCGCTGGAGGTAGGACTCGTGCTGAAAGCAGATCCTACCCACTAAGCCACAGCCACCCACCAACATCTTTGAGACACAGGATTCTTATGAAGACTAAATGTGCTCGAGTTACACATTTATAATATTAAATAATCAGAAAACTTTACTGATCCCAGAAGAAACTTAAGCAACGACTGCACAGACAAACAGAGACACACAGTATAAGTATAAAATATAGTTTAAGTCAAAATAAAACACTCTGGAAAATTCTGAAAATGCTTAGTACTAAATAAACTATAATTTGTACTAAATACAAATAAAGAAAAAAAATGGCAAAGCTGGGTAACTCATAGCAATATTCATAGCAATTGCAAAGAACAGCTGCGTGGCTGAGGTACCGAATGCGGCTGTGGCTAAAAAGAACTGATAATGCAAGAAACATTGCAGTGCATATTTTCAATTTTCAAAGTTGGTTTAATTTTTTTCAAGCTGAAACATGACTCAGAAAACAACAATCAAACCAAACCATCAACAGGGTGAGCCGTTGTTCCCCTATTAAAGAGAAGTAAGATTGGTAAACACTAGAATATGAGAGGGCTGGTGTCTGTCATTTTTGATACATTTACACTACCAGCCAAACTTTTTTGCACACCACAGGTTTTATCACTTATCGATTTCTCTCATAAACTGCAGAGTTTTACTCTTGTTAAGCTTTGGAAAGTTGCTGAGTGAAAAACTATAAATTAAACTATATCAAATAAAACAAGTTTCCTTTGTAAGATGAAAGAATCTGTTATCTGGTGATCCACATTCTAATTATATTATGTGGCTTTTTTATGTCAGTGGTGCTGAAAAAAATAAAAGGTACTCAAATGGTGAGCATACTGTAAATGTATTTGTCAGCAAAGAATATTAAGTAAATTTGTGATAAATACTGAGTAACACACATCTCAGTGGTAGCCAAAACGTTTGACTGATGGTGTAATTCCTGAAAGTTTTCAGATGATACCAATTCTCATTTTCTAAATACCGATTCTATTCAAGTATTTTCTTGCAGGCTTTCTTTTAACAGCCATTTGATATGCATTGGCAGCTATACGGCCAACACGTTGAAATGCTATATTCAATAAAAAAATGGTTTTAAACTCCAGTATCATAACAGCAGCACTCACCAGTGGCTGGGTTAGTGACCTTGCAGTCTTCGTGCTCCGCGGTGTTGAGAGGACAAGCTGCTGCTGTGAACCACACAAAGCTATAGACGCAGTCTTCCAGGGCCGTGGTCAGAGTGGGCCTGGAGTCCTGCAGCATCAAACACAGGGATGTTACTTCTGCACTCTCCCCTCACCTCAGCTATTTACTTTATACAGGCATGTATGTACATGTGTGAACTGTAGAGGTTTGTGTAGAGCATACAGATCCTCTCACCACTTTCTCACGGTCACACTTGAAGCGGATGACGGTGGTTCTTTTCCGGTCACCTCCGGGGCAGGACTGTCCGTCCGTATATTTCAGCACCAGGACGTTACTCTCCCACTGCGGACCCGTCTGAGCCTCTCCCAGACTAACATACTGGTTCCCGTTCTTCAGACAGGCTGCAGCACTGCTCGGGCAGCCCCACTGACCTAGAAAAAGGGATATTACTTATATTTTATGCATACATACAAACACACACATGCATAATGTATATGTATATATCTATATACAGAAACGTATCTATATTTGTGTCTATTTTGTGCATTTGCATGTTACTCACTCAATTTATTACAACTACACTCACTTCGTTACTAACAAATAAATTTACATGTTCAGCATTTGAAGACCTTTATAAGCCAGGAAATAACATTTTTAATCATCACTACTGACCTATGAAAAGCCACATGATATAATGAATTGTAATTACAATGTATATAATGTATACGCATATATACACGTATGCTCTCACACACTCACGCCAAACTAATATACTCAGGTCAGCATACTCCAGTTTTGTTAGCTTAAACCAGCTGTATTTGCACATTAAAGCAGGATTAGTTCTGTCCTGCTGTACAAAGACCCCCGACTCACCATTCTGAGGCACCAAGGATTTGCACACATTGATATAATAGCGCTGATCCGCCTTCCCACTTTGAGGCAGGACCACCCAGTTAGTGTCGTGGCGAGCCAGAGAGGAGAGATCATACGAGTTTCCGCTTCCATCACTTCACAAAGACACAAGATAATCAGTGTTGGGCCAAAAAAGGCGATTTCTGCAGTAAGTGGAACTCCAGCTGGAGGACAATGGCTAAAATAAATTACAGTGCTCTTTACATTGTACACTGTATGTCTAGACTACTTTAAATGATATAATACACTTTCAAATCATAAAAAATAAAAAAATAAAAAATAATGTACCAACAAACAAAGAATTTTTGACTAAACTGTAAAGGGATGTAGGCATATAGTTATTTTACCGACAACATGACATGAGCACTCAACAGCTGAAGTACACCAACATCACAGCCAAGTATGTTTAGTTACTGAAGAAAACAAAGCCGTTCTCACTTGTAGGAGCAGCTGGTAGTTTTAAAAGGAGGGCAGGCCAGCGCAGTGTGCCACTCAAACAGGTACGTGCAGTCTGCCGTCTCTCTGATAAATTCTGGTTTCCCCTGGAGAACACAATCCACAGAGGTTAAAAAATGCACATTCTGTAAAAAGGGCCCTTCTACACCTGGTAATTTCTTACCATGTGCAATATAACTTCTGTCAATATTACTGATCTACCACTGATCACTATTAAGTGCAATAACAGACTCGGTATAGAGAACCACTCAAAACCACCATCGCTTAACTGTAAGTTACTTGTCTATAGTATTTATATCCCAGCATTTGTGTATACAGCATACTGTATATTGTATAAAGTATTTTCTGCAGTTTTATTGGATTTTATTTAGACTATTTATTTTGCTCGTCTGTGTGTCTGTCTGTGCAGTAATGACATAAAATTTCTTCAGGGATCAATAAAGTATTCTGATTCAACAGTAGCGGATGAATTTGGACAGGGTAAAACGTACAGGGTTCTTGCTGTGGTCACAGGAGAACAGGATGGCTGTCGATCGTTCATAAATCTTGTGGCAGGTTTCCCCTCGGGTGTAGTTGATCATGATGACTCCATCATCAAACAGCAGGTTTTGGGTGGTCATACCTGTGAAAATAAAAAATAAATTTAAAAAGCATTACAGATAAGACACATGGCCACCAACAACAAAATATGAAGGATCATTCAAGCTGGCGTAGCAATGCTATTTACTGACCAGAGATTCTGTGACTGCTGCCCTCTACTTGACAGGCCGCCACTGTGTTCTTGTCTCCATGAGGACAGACTGAGTTCTTCAGGGGGCTGCAGACTGCAAAGTGATACTCATACTGTGTGCTCTTCACTTCATAGTCCTTCCCAGACAGGGGCGTGAGGTTATACTCAAAACCACTCCGGGGGTCCTTTACCTTACAGTCTGTGCCTGGAGGGGCAAAAATAGAAGAGAGTGTGTTGGTAGACACTTTACACGTACATACACACACACACAAATACATACACAAATACACACGTACATACACACACACAAATACGTACACAAATACACACGTACATACACACACACACAAAAACACACACACAAATACACACACACACACACAAATACACACACAAATACACACATAAATACACACACACACAAAAACACACACACATACATACACACACACACAAATACATACACAAATACACACGTACACCCACACACACACAAATACACACACACACACACACACACAAATACACACACACACACAAAAACACACACACACACAAAAACACAGACACACAAAAATACACACACACAAATACACACACACAAATACATACACACACAAATACATACACACACAAATACATACACACACAAATACATAAACACACACACACAAATACATACACAAACA
>JBBPCX010069002.1:0-11711 GCA_037974365.1 Hydrocynus forskahlii
CCAGGAAAAGGATGTGTACAGCAGGGCTGAGTGAATATCAGATAAACACACAGCTCTATTACAGCCTACACGCACACACACACACATATATACATATCTGTCTGCCTGTCATCCGGGCCAATGTTCTGTGGGTGTATATCCAACAGGAATGTGAAGAACTACCTTTTCAAAACATTGGCAAATAAAAGCTGGATGTTTTTAGAATGTTTTAGTCGGCGGCTCCACTCCAGTATTTTTCTCTCATGCCTTCCCTCTCTTCCCTCTCCTTCAGTGGTTTAGAGAGTCTTGGACTGTCAGTCATGGATGCTCATTTGAATATTAGGACCACATCCAGGCAGTTTTCCCCTCCACAAGCTTCTAGTGGTGGCAACAAACATGCAGAGGGTGTAAAACATCGGCACAGAGTTGCCATATTCAAAAAATGCCCTCTAACCAATTACTGAGCATTTTATTGTCTGCACTCACCCTCTACAGGTACAGCAGTTGTATTATGGGGTAAATCCCCTCACCCCAAATAGCTGAGGTTTCTGACACTGTGGTTTTTGACACGAAACAACATTCTGCAGAATTTAGTGAGAGTCGAACCTCTGTGATGCAACATCCGTCCTTGTGGTGAATCTGATGGAGTAGAATTGGTCTCACTCTCTGGAGGTGACACCCCACACCACGTTTCCTAGCTAACATAGAAGCAGTTTGAAGGATGTAATGGAAGGCATAGCGAGAACTGTTGTTTTAACCATCTGACTGGCTGTTGTCCATTTTTACACAACAGTGTAGTGAAAAGTGCCGCAAATCTGTTTGGGTTTACTCAAAAACTCCCGGATTAAAGCGGGTTTAGGATGAAGTTTGCATGATGGCAGATGGTGGCTGTATTCCTCTGTCAATTATTACCTGTATATACATCCACAGTCATCATACATGTATATATTTTTCCATTATGTACATATACACAAACGGATATAGGTCATGTATACACATACATAAATATACATTTACATATACGCGTACATATATATTTTCCAATACACACATCCATATATTTTACATATTTAATTTTTGTTGCTCTTGCGTGGTTTCTGTCTACTTTCTGCTGTGACAATGCAAATTATCCCCACTTGTGGGAATAAAGGTTTATCTTATCTTATTGCAAAGACTATAGAAGGGGCCTTTGGACACCAGGGATGTTTTGGTCACTTGACTGTATTCAGGAGAATTGATGTTTGTGTATATTTGAATTACTGTGTGTAGTTAAAACTGTAAGTCCAATTGACAGTTTTCACCCAAACTCAAATACACTCGAGATTATCAGAAGAAACAGGCTTACAAATACTTTATGTGCTGCAAGAGGGGGGGTGTAAAAAGGCCTGAGCTGTCACTTTAATATAAGTGTATCCTGAGATTCCCTTTTACCTTACAACTGCGCTCCATGTGAAGAGGAGCCCCAAAGCCGTCTGTCAGTAGAGACGAATCCATGTCATAGTTAGTGAGCCAGGTTTCTGTCATCAGTCAGACAGCCCTGCACTCAAGGCAACAACTGACTTTTTCCTACAGTTCATCCAGCTTATTCCTCAGAGACTTCACGTTTTCCAACGTCGTAACTTTAGAAGTGGTGACATCCTCCCTTCCGGTCAAGTTTCCCCAAGTTTTGTAAAGTCTCATTCCAAGTTAGTTTTTATTCATCCTATAAAATATAAAGGACTCCCCCGAGTTGTCTGCAGGAATGTCCAGACAAAGGCAAGAGCCACCGAATCTCTCACAAACACTTTATCCAGTTCACTGGGCGCTAATAACTCTGGCCAGACCGAATAAATAGTGCCAATAAATGTAGGAGTAAAATCTCCATCCTACCTGAATCCATATACCAGACCTTTAAACATCTACTGCAGTAAAACCCAGTGAGCATTTTATACACATACCATTTTAATATAGAAATTGGACATGTGGCTGTAGGTCTGTTTTAGTGTTTGCTTGGTCTTTGGGTATGTGTGATTTCTGAAAATTCTGATTTTAAATAGCAAAGAAATTTCAAGAAACAATAAAGTATATTACAGGATTTTTTTAAGTTTAAGCTCATTAGACAATTAAAGAAATGTAAGACTTTTGTTTTAGTTAACAGTGCTTTATTGGCTGGTAATTGTCATGATTATCACATGTATAACTCCAATCAATATCAGAATCTCACAAAAGCTTTAATAATACAGATATTGTAAGGCCTATATCTGTATAGTGATTTTCTTTATATGTTATCTCTTATTCTTCCTCTTTTTCATCAGTAATATTTGTTACATTTATACCTATACATTTGTGGGACCTTTATATTCATAGGTCTAAACATCTGAAATACAACATCACTCTGGTGATATGTAAAAGTCTGAAATGATTCTAAAATGCTAAAATGCTGTTTTTAAATAATTAGGACACTTGAAATCTGTAAATGAAACAGAAGTGTAGAAGATTCTAAAATGACAAATGCAAAAGCTGTGTAGTTACAAAAAGGTTACGATAATGTGTGTGTGTATGTATGTGTATGTATTTATGTATGTATGTATGTATATGTATGTATATATATATATATATATATATATATATATAAACACACACACACACACACACACACATATGATTACAGTATGTATCATATATAGTGTGTTAACAGAGCTCTTGTGTAAAATTGCTGTGTGTGTTCTGCAGATGGTCCACGTCCCACACAGAAGGAGATCATCTCCCTTCGGGCCTTCATGCTCCTCTTCCTCAAACAGCTCATTCTGAAGGTGAGTGGACCCCTGCTTCACTTGATGAAGTGGTTATAGAAGCGTGTGCTGTGTGAACCACTAGAACGTCATCACACACGTTTATACTGCACAACGCAATGGAGTGGAAAGTGTGAGAACACACTTGTTCTGTTAATCTGGTGATGTGGGGTCGTTCTGATCAGTGTGTGGTTCTGTTCTTTGTGTTGGTTCTGTGTTCGGTGTGTGCTAGTGGAGCAGGTGACCCGCTGTACAGGCCGTGGAGGAACACTGACCTTGTTCTGTGTCATCTCCAGCCTCTCTAAATTATTCATGAAGATGCTACTTTTATGTGCGAATGATGGAATCATGAATAAATTGTTAGTTTTGTAGGGAGGCAGCCAGAAGAAGGATGTTGTAAGCCTTTTGCTCTGAGCAGTTTTGATAGGTGTTTTCTGCAAAGCAGTCGTACAGAAATTAGTTTTTGTTTTACATTGCTCGAAAAGCTGAACAATGTGAGAACTGCATTCTGGATCATTGAACAGAAGGGTGTTTGTATGTGTGTGTGTTTTACCGAGAAATGTCACATGGACACAGTGTTCTAGCTTTAGGCTTTTGTCTTGTCTGGGAGAAGCATGATGCGGTTGCTAAGCAGCAGTCTTGATTTGTTTAGCTGCTGCCTTTTCACTTTTTGCTCTTGCCATTTTCTGCCTCGCTCCCGCTCCCCCCAGCCAATCAGCCCGGTTCTTTTGGTTAGCATCCAGATGTGATTTGCATTAGTGACCTGCGTATGCGGCCCCAGTCTATCGCCCAAACACATTCCCTCACTAATTAAACTCAGGTGAGGCACGTGCAGAAAACGCAGCAGTGTTGCGAAGTGTGTTGCACAACCATAATTGGTTGTTTCTTTCTAATGTTTTTATGGGGTTTTTTTCTATATACAGGTTTGAAGTCAAAGAATAAGATCTATTTCCACCAAGAACAGGCGATCCAAGGAAAAAGACAAACAGAAAATCTGATTTTTTTATTTTGAATTGCGTACTTTAAAGTGAGAAATTTTATTTTGGAGAATCTCTGAGCTACACTGGATGGACAAGTGTTCACTTGTTAATGTCTGAGCGGTGTCTGCATATGTTACTGCTGAATTTCATTTAACTCTGAAAGCCAACTGACTCACTTTTCACAGCCTGACAGAATAAATTATATACAGGTCCAAAAAAAATTAGCCACTGCAAATTCCTACACAAGCACCTCATTCTGCTTTATGAGGGCCTGCTTACTCAGTCACATCTTATTTAATGAGGAAAAGTATAAAAACACTGCTGTATTCAACACTCTCCTCTCGCAATGAGACCAGTTGGATGGTAAAACACTCCTAGAAGTTTGTCAAAGGTAATTATTGCCATTTTGTTTAAGAGTGAACAAGAGATTTGTTTTCTTTGAATTATTCAAGTTCTGTAAACACATTTCTCTTATTTTGATGTTTTGTCATTTCCTTTAAAATGATGCTTTAAAGAACAATATTTTTATTTGGAAATGAGGAGAACTATTGTCAGCAGTTCTTACTTCAATACTTGCACCTATAAGATCAACCCTGAGAAACTGAACATTTTTGCAGTGGTCTCTTATTTTGTGCCGGAGCTGTAGTTGCTTTTAATTTCAGCTTAGCTTTAAATGGAATTCTCAGTTGGGACGTGAGAACATCTTGTCTTACCTGCTTGTGTGTTTTGCAGGACCGAGGAGTGAAAGAGGACGAACTGCAGAGCATTCTGAACTACCTGCTAACCATGCATGAGGTAATCATCTCCATATTCATTCCAGGCCAAAACCCTTATTCTATTAGAAACACTACACTGTTCACTGTTCACTGGTTTAATTTCACTGCATCTTATATTAGAGAGCAGTTCAGCAAAAAATCTCATTTGCAAATTTCCTCCCGCTGCAACCATAGTTCATTTTCTGTTCAAGCCTTGTTTATGGGGTAGACCTGCTTATTTGTTTTCTAACCCTTAATTATATACTGAACAGGGTTTGTCACACAGTTAAATCAATAGTAGCCTGTATTTTGTTCTTACCTTTGTCTGTTTTTATAGATAACAGGTTCTGGTGTCAGAAACCACATAATTAAGTCTGTTGGAGATACAGTTCCATTGCAAGGCAAAATAACAGTTTAAACTTGTTCTAGGTGATCTGCTCCATTTGTAAAATTAGATAGCAAATAAGATTTTCCACCACAGCGTTATTTTACGATAAGCCAGGATAAGCTTTGTTCTTCTTGTTCATGAGTCGGTGTTGGCTACTCTTCACAGAGCTGCAAGGGATGCGACCTTGAAGATTATAAAGTGCACTAAACCAGCGACTGTCTCATGAACTTGCTGTAATGCACTATATATTATATACAGTGGCATCTCTTGATACCAAGAACCACACGAACACTGAAACGTTACATAATGGCCCTTCTCTGGTGAAATTAATATCTTCAGAATGATCTCCCAAGGTATTAATAGCTCTCTGATGTCATGCTCTGTCTCTAACTCTTGATTCTGCAGGACGAGAACATTCATGACGTTCTGCAGCTTTTGGTGGCTCTCATGTCTGAGCACCCGGCATCCATGATCCCAGCCTTCGACCAGAGGAACGGAATACGGTGAGTCCCGAGGCCCACGCGCGCGTACACGCCTGCTGCGCTTATGTAACTGAAGTAGATTTGACCTGTCACGGCCACATCGGTCACATTGCCCTCGCCCCAGTGCTCCTTCCAGGCCCATTCAATTCAAGTTCTTGGCTTCTTGGCATAAAATCTAATGAATTTTCTCCTTTAAGCATCTTCCTAGCCAAGGCGCTTCCATTCAGAGCGTTAAAACAAAGAAAATGCTTTTCCTCTGGTGTGTGTGAGTTTCTAGTGCATATTATACATTATCACCTCTTCATTTTAATAGTACCAGCAAAGCGGCTCACAGTCCTCCACTGTTGACGTGTTTAGTTGGAATATCCCGTTTACAGACTGTTAGGTTTGTCCTTTATCGTCCCCTCAAGTGGTGCTTTAACCACAGAAATGCATAAACGCACATTGAGTTTGTACCGCAGCAAATTGCAGGTCTGGCGCTTTACAGATTTGTGTTGAGTGTGTTTATGGTCTACACTATAAATGGAAATGGATGGAAACTCCTTTTATTCAGTATTTATTAAAAGTCAACGATGGCCTTATGGTCTGATCACACACTGCAACACCCAATTCTTATGATAAGCAAATATATCTGTCGTGTCAGGCGTGCAGGGTGGACACAGTGCAGGAAGTAGCTTTAAACAGAATACATTTTAATGAACACAAGCAGGGGAAATGAGCTTGCAAACAAAGCAGGGGCTGATGCAGGGGCTGTTCCTGGAGGGCCTTCACTCCAGAGGGAACCCAAGCTCGAGAGAGGGGGAGGTACTCGGCTGCTTGTCTGAGAATACTAGATGCATTTAGGCTGACTCGCAATGGTGAGAACTGCTTCACCACTTCACGCCTGCAGAGACAAGGGGGAGACACAGAGACAGGTAGACAGTCACTGACACGTGTGTGCATAAAGCAGCCTCAGCCCGCCCTGGTCTCTCCTGGACAGGTCCGCTCTCCAGCTGCCACTTGGAGCGTGGTAGGTTGGAGTGGTGCTGGAAAGGCGCAGGCATGTGACCATGTTTCCTTCTCTAAAAGCACAGGTGTTGGATAAAGGTTTCAACAACGATAACAAACCCATGCAGTAGCTTGGTGACCCCACGGCTTCTCTCCGGACTGGCTGGCCTTTCTACTATGTCACACCGAGGGGCTCGAGACAGACAACTGATCACGAGACAGAACCAGTGAACTTGAAACAAGCTACACTTACACACTCACGCAAGGTGGACACGTAATCAGGTGCCTAGCAACTATAAAGCAATAAAGCTAATGAAGCTCAGTGCTTACACACCTGAGTTGCCTAGGCACCGGAAACACACACACAACAACCATGACATCACTAAGACGCGACAGGACTTGGGTAATGCTAATATTCTGGTGACGGGGGCCGCTAGGGGCATGACCAAGGCGGCCCAGACGTGACAATGTCATTTTAGCTTTTCATTTGAAACCGACATTAGTAATAATTGGGTGAACAAGGTACAATACAGCACAGCCAATCAGGAGAGAGACAATTTACATATGTAGGTCGTAAAGGCATAGTTATAAAAATAACCTGTTTGAGCAATTAGGAGAGGTTCAAATTTTAATCGTGTGACTTTTTTTGTGCATAAAACCACAGAACGTTAGTGGATATCAGAGGGGACAAAATTCAAGTGACATGTAGAACATTGGCCCTTTAAACATGTCTGAACTGTGTTTTCTCTCCTCAGGGTCATCTATAAGCTCCTGGCCTCGAAGAGCGAGAGCATTCGAGTGCAAGCGCTCAAAGTCCTCGGCTACTTCCTGAAACATCTGGGCCACAAGTGAGTGACCTCGGATTGTCACCTTTTTTAAAAAATGTTTTGCTGAATTTGTAATCTCTGTGAGTGAGACAGAATGTCATCGTTATTTGAGAAAATAACACAGTTCCTTTTTTTGTGTTTGTTTATTTCTTCACACCATTTGAAAATGACTGCTGCTCATTTACGTGGCATAAAAACTTCATAATAAATGCTTAAATACCTTGAAAGATACAGTATTTGACATAAAAATTTCGGAGATAGCAGCCACGTGATAGTTGCAGTGAAGTTTGTGATGCGGCGGAGAAAGTTGTGTAGACTTTCCGCTACAAAGGAGAAAGCTCTGTAAGAGGCCGGCTGCTCCGAGGCTGACAGGGACGGTTGAAACCGGCCAATTGTGGCAGAATAATCAGTCTGACAGCGCGTGTATCCACTGGGGCTCCACTACACGCTGGAGAAATGAATTGTGGGAAAGGCATCCATCATTTTTGAAGCTTCTGAAGTAAAATATATACCCTGCTTCTTTTTCTTCAATATGACAAGTAGGAGAAGTCTGGCTTGCAGAGGGCTATCCGTTTCAGAGCCGGCTGCACACTCACAGATCCACCTCGAATGAGGATAAAATGATGGTAATGATTACGCTAATCCCATAAACTCTGGTCGTGTGAAGAGTGAAGAGTGCAGCTCACAGCCTTAACAGGCCCGGGATCCACTCTGTCCTCTGTACATACTCGCATACAGCCTCAAGGAGAACTGTTACACTGGAACGTGTTAATGGCATTTCTTTGTCACCTTGAGTGTGTCAGAATGAGTCTCTGTTTGTAAGTCTGTGTTATCATTATTGTGATATTGTCCTTGGCAACAGAAGGCGCTCTGTCCAATCACATTGAGTGCTGTGAGCATCCTGGCCAATCACAATTCTGGAGAAGTGTTTCTGTGGATGTTTTGATAAAAATTTTTATATAATCCAAAGTAAATAACATTTGCTCAAAATAACACAATACCCTACATTTATATATTTACCAGATGATTTTTTTTGTAGACAACATGAAATCAAACACAGCAGTCACGCAAAGATCAAGCAATATAATACAGCATGAAGCAATGCAATGCAATGCAAAACTATACAGTACAGTACAGGCTTTGTGTGAATATCCTAACAAGTACCTGAAGACTTGTTTTATATTTTAGGTTTTAACTGTTTTTTTTTATTTGTATTGCTGCAGATCAAAATAATAGGCATGAATAAAAGAATAGTCGGTGTTAAGTAAATAATGCGATAATGTGATAATAACGCATTAATATGCCCAGCCCTTATATATATATATACATATATCACAGAAAAAATAACGTGTTAAAAAAATTAACGCTGATTAATCGCACCACGTGACTTAAACCCGGTCCGGTGCTCTGCCGAAATATGCTGCCCATCCAGATATGCTCCCAGGCCCTTCTGCGCATGTGCAGTTCCACAGTCTGGGGATTTAGAGCCACAAATCTATGCTGCCTCGGGACACTGGCAGCTGTATAAATTTCAAGGAAGCATTTTTCCACAGAGTATGAATCGATGTCAATTTGCAGTAGCATTTGTGTGTGTGTGCGTGCGTGCGTGCGTGCGTGCGTGCGTGCGTGCGTGCGTGCGCGTGTGCGCGTGTGTGTGAGTGTGCATATTTGTGTGATGCTTGTGTATGTGTTGCTCTGGGCAGCAAACACACACTTGTCTCTCAGTGCAGGGGTGCAGGGCTCTGGCCCTGGGGGGCCTGTGTTCAGCTCGCCTTGGTGATTTTCCTCTCAAACACACCTGGTGCCTCAGTTAATTGGAAGGTTTAGTGTGTGTGTTTGAGTCGGGATCTTCTGCTGTGTGTGTGTCTGTGTGTGTGTGTGTGTTTGAGCAGTGCGTGTGTGTGTGTTTGTGTGTCTGTGTGTGTCAGAGCAGTGCGTGTGTTTGTGAGTGTGTATGTGTGCGTGCACGTGCGTGTGTGTGTGTGTGCGTGTGTGTGTGTGTGTGTTTGTGTGTCTGTGTGTGTCAGAGCAGTGCGTGCGTGTGTGAGTGTGCATGCATGTGTGTGTGTCACTGACAGTTATGCCCGCCTGCCAGGTCGGTGTATCTTCATTGATCTTAATGGGTGAAGTAGTGTGTGCTGAAATTGGAATGGATGGTAAGTTACACTTAAACACTGTCAGTCTCGTACAGCTTCCATGACTTTGAACATGTTTGTTTTTTTCGTGTCTTTGTGTGTGTGACTCTGCAGGAGGAAAGTGGAGATCATGCACACACACAGCCTCTTCACGCTGCTGGGCGAGAGATTAATGATGCACACCAACACTGTGACAGTCACCACCTACAACACACTTTATGAGGTACGCACCAAACACACGCACACTCGGTGGCTTGACGTGATTTTACCAGGTGAGAGGGCGGTGCTGTTCAGAGGCCTGATCTCTTACCGGACTCGTATAGTGTCTCTGACACTAATCTGGTCTCACCTGTAGCACCTAGACTGCGTTTCTGTGGACATCCATACCCAAACTGATGGATGAATGTTCCTTTTAACCGTGATTGTTTCCATAATTGTTATTTACGTCCCTTCATTCTGATGCCCAATAAGCCATTTACATCTCTAACTTTCAGCCTGGCCCACTGAAGTGAAATCTCCAGAAATAATATAATAGAAAAAAATAATATAATGGAACAAAATATAACAATAATATAGTGGAAGTCTAGCAAAAGCCTTCAGCCACAGAGCTGAAAGATCATAACGGTGTGAAATACATGCTGTTATACATAGTCTGTTATGAAATTAGCAAGCAGCTAAACTCGTCCAAACTGGTCTCTTTCCTGTTTAAATCATATCTGGTGCCTCAGGCTTTGCATGGAAGTAAATGTGGCCTATTGTGTTAAAGCAAGTAATAAATATGACCAGCATCGGCACTTCATTTGGGAATCCACATCCACAGGGGCCCTGCAAATAGTGGCAAACAGGACAAACAGGAATCTCAGCCACAGCTTCTAATTAGGATTTTATGAACTGTAATTATTTTTTTTGGACCTTTGATATGTAACTGGCTAATATAATATATCACGCCCTTGCACAGAGCGTCCCACCCGCACACAAGCCTCTAGGATTGTACAGCCGTCATGAGCCTGTACTGTTTGGCCATATCTTGTAAACACTGCTGGTAGATAATGAGGAACACTCTTTCTAAGTGGTTGCATCAGTTATTGTCTGTTTTTAGAGCAAATTTTCAGACACTGGCATGGAATGGTTTCATACTCATAGAGATGCTGATTTAAAAATACATTGCAGTCATCTCTTATTTTTCTCCAGAGCTGTATTTTCCAGTACTTTGTGTAAGGTATAGACTTTTATCTCCCTGACATCGGGTCTGGAGTCCACTAGCCAGATCTGACCTACATATGTGCTGGATTAACAGATATTTCTTCTTTTTCTAACCTCTTTGTTCTGCTCTCCTCTCCCTGTAGATTCTCACAGAGCAGGTGTGCACTCAGGTGGTCCATAAGCCCCACCCAGAGCCCGACTCCACCGTCAAGATTCAGAACCCAAGTAGGTTTACTGACTGAAGAACAAAACCAGTGCAGTACACAAGTAGCACCACACACACGCACGCGCATGCACGCATACTCTCACACACATTCACTCTAAAGGGGTCTTGACTGTTTGTGTAACTTGTTGTAACACATCAATTCTATAAATGACGAGCACCTGAGCGACCCAAACCTTTAACCTGAACTGAATCAGTCTGAATCAGACTGAAATGTGTGTCCACTCAATACCTCACACACACTGATGGTATTACTCTCTCCTTTAATGTTGATTGTGTATGAACAGATTCACTCTTCTCTCTAATGACAGCCTGGCTAGAGTTAGCTAGAACCTTTCTGTCGGTGAGAATAAACCACTGGTTAGTATTGTAGTGAACATTGATGCCTCATTTGCATATAAAAGGCTCTCTCTCTCTTTTTCTCTCTCCATCTCTCATGCCTCTCTTGCCTTTTGCCTTTTTCTGTCTCTCACTCTCTCCTTTCGTTCGCGCACTCTCCTTTCTGTCTCTTCACTCTCTTCCACTCTTTCTCGCACTCTTTTGCCCTCTCTCTCTGGCTCTGCCCTTCTCTCCCTCTCTCTCTCCCTCTCTCACACTCTCTCCCTCTCTCTCTGTCTCTGTCTCTCTCTCTCTCAACCTCCCTCTCTCTCACTCCCTCTCTCTCTGTCTGTCTCTCTCTCTTTCTCTCTCTCCCTCTCTGTCTCTCTCTCTCTCTCACTCTCTCTCTCTTCCTCTCTCACTCACTCTCTCTCTCTCTTTCTCACTCCCTCTCACTCCCTCTCTCTCTCTCTCGCTCTCGCTCTTTCTCTCTCTCTCTCTTATCCCCTCACTGTCTCTCTCTCTCTCTCTCTCTCTCCTCTCTCTCATCTTCTCTTATCCACCGTCTCTCTCTCTCTCTCTTATCCCCTCCCTCTCTCTCTCTCTCTCTCTCTCTTTCTCTGTCTCTCTCTCTCTCTCTCTCTTTCTCTCTCTCTCTCTTCT
>JBBPCX010069003.1:0-11709 GCA_037974365.1 Hydrocynus forskahlii
GCCATCTGCATGCCACTGAGACACAGTGCTATCTCCACCACCAGCAGAACTCTCACTGCCATTCTTATCATTTGGATTTTAAGCTACATAAAGCCGTTTGTTGATGTATTTATCCTTGTTGCAACTGTCTCTGAAGAATATTTTCTAGAGCCTACCTTCTGCCAATATGAAATCATGACACCAGAGCAATGGCACCGTGCAATGAGGGGTGTTCTGTACATTGTTGATTTTGTAATAATTTTTCTCACTGAGTTCTTCTGCTATTTGATGATTGTGCTTGCTGCCCAGGCGGCATCCGTTGATAAAAAGTCGGCCAGCAGAGGTGTACGGACTGTCTCACTGCATATGCTTCAGCTGACACTGTGCACCGCTGAGATTGTTTGTCCGTATATTGAAGCATTTGTCATGGAAAACGATATTCAGTTATATCTGTCAGTCCGCTTTTTCAACTTTATTACATTCAATATTATTGCAAGGGCAGTTAGTCCACTTGTGTATGGCCTAAGAGATGAAAAGTTCTCTGCTGCCCTGCAGCACTACATTAGATGTAGACAAAACCACATCTCATCTGAATCAAACATGTAAGTTGGAAACAATGTTACACTTTAGAACAGTGAGACCTCTTTTAAGTAGCTAAATGAAAAAAAAGTTGTTTATTTACTAAGTAAATTTACAAATTAACAAATTAATTTCAAATTCTTTTTCTGAAAACTTTGAAATATCAAGTTGTTCTAAAATAAACTTGATTACTACTTTGTATAAGTATACTAATGCCATTTTCAGTAGATAAAAATGCCATTTCATTTGTCATTCATGCCTTTTTGCAATACAATCAACCTGTGCGATACAACAGAGTCACATAAGGTATATTGTATGTTTGTGTTAACATAACATAAAGTAAAAGCACTAGCAGTCTCCATATACAGTCCTTCATAAGTTCATAAGTACATGGTCAGTTACCGAATATGTTCCATAATTAAAAAAATGTTTTTAATGTTTTTAATTAAAACAAAGGTCATAATTCATGCAGTGAAAGTTACATAATCTGGTAAGGAATAATGTGTGGACTTCTAGGATATGAAAAAACCCTGAAATTAGTATCTGCAACTGACCTTTGACCTGTGAAGCAGTTATTTTTGTTACTGTTTTCAGTAACACTTCCTATAAACACTGCATGCTTTAATGCATTTAGTATTATAGGATTCCTTATTAAGAATGGCACATATCATGATCAGTATGATGTAGTATGATATTGTGAAGCAGCCTTTATTGGCTCTTTAAATTGCTGCTGCTGTTGGTGATGATGATGATCATGATGATGATGATGATGAGTATGATGAGCTATACCTGATCATAATAAATCTGTAATCAATATCTCTTCCCTGAAAATTATAAGTGCAAAAATTGTAGGTCTCTATCCAGTGTAGACATTTTCATTACAGACCTTATGATCTATAGGGCTTTGTTTCAGTAAGCACCAAGAAAACAGTCCAACAAAACTCATTCAGAAAACGTGTTGTTTTTTTTTAACCTAAATAGAGATGACACATTTTCTAGAACAGGGTGTAGAATAGTGTAGACAAGAAAAGAACACACATTTAAAAAAAATATTTCATTACCATTATTGAATTGATTCATTAAGAGATATAGGGTCAAATTTGCGAAATGTGTGCAAAACCAGCCAACACTGGTTTATCAGTGTGGGCCTAGCATTAGGGTTAGAGAAAGAGTTAGGCTCCTTGTGCATGTACACATGATCACCACTGAGCCGCAGGGTTTAGTGTACCTGACCTTTTAATTTTGCACTGGCTCTGTCAAGAAACCCTAAAAATTACTGCTTATTGCTATAACTCCTGACCAAGGAAAATACTTCTCATAGTATTAGCATCAAAAAATATCCAGTGTCTGTTTTATTACATTCCTATTTAGCTCAAAATGTATGGCTGAATGCAGCAGGCTGTTTAGTTAATAACATTACATTCTGCTTACATAAGCAAACAAATAATCTCATAATAGTAATAATTACATAGAGCATACCACACATTCAAAGGATTTCATCAAGGCTTGAGGAACTTAAGTCAAGTCAGGTTTACTGTAATTTCTGTCTTTTACACAATACACAGTACAAAATAGCTCTTATACCTTTCAACTAATAACAAGTGTACTTCCAGGTCTTTACAGTAAGTGTGTATATATATTTGTGTAAGTTTATTATGCATTGTGTTTTCCTACAGCTTCCAAACTCCTTACAGCAAAGTCTATCCATTGTACAGCAAATTAAACTGTGTCCAAAGCTGTTATATCTAGCCAAGACCAGGCTTCTGTAGAGAAGAAAGGCCTATAAGTCTAAAACAGGTAGCCATACTAATGTTTCAAAAACATATTTAAAATCACCAGTCAAATCTCACAAAAAGTCACAAATACATGGTGGTGTTCAGCTCAAAAACAGACAAAAAGAATTAGTATTTTCAGGTTCTAACATTACATCAGTCTGGTAGATGCTTTTATCCAAAGCAACTTACAATACGAGGAAACACTCACGTTTCAGGACAGTGCGAGAACCAAAGGAGAGTTTTAAGTGCTAAAATATTTATGTAAGAGTAGTGCAAGAATATTCATTGCAATACCTCTAAATGGAGTGGTAATTATGGGTGTGTGCTGCAGACATGCCCTGTCAGAATGGTGAACATATCTGGTTTTCTGGCAATCTAGACAAGGTCTACAGTATTTTTGAACATTGGAATACACATTTTTTGTGGACCTAGGTTACCTGTCCATGGGATAATGTGAACAAAATGTGGAACTAAGGGTCTCCAATAAGTGGAAACAACTACACAGCTGTCAAGGGAATCTACCAAGTAAACAATGATTTTTTTCTAGGTCAGATCTGTCCTTATGGCTGATCAAACCATTACCCCAGGTTTCACTGTCCACAAAGGAACAAGAGGAGGATCCTCCTGCTGAATGGCACCTATGTTTATGGGGACCTAACAGATTTGTGGTGTCTGATATATGAGTGGGTGGACCTAATGTCTTCTCCAAGAGGCATTTCTGGCGCCGGGGTCTTGGTGTCGGAAAGGGCAATTGGGAATGTCTGATGTCTGTAGAAAGTGATGCCACAAGGGATCTTGTTGTCTAAGCTGCAATGGGGACTGAACACTTGCCTCTTCTGGATCAGTTTAAGTAAGACTGGTTTCCAGTTCATAAAACTGGATGGGGGGGGATGGCCCAATGCTGTCATTAGACTTGCCTAACGGCTTCTGTAGATTAGCAGGACTAATACTGCATTCATTGTGTCAGGCACCCGGGGCTACATACTCCTTTGCCAACCACTGTATCCCATCATCATCTGTCTTCATCTGATCCCACCTCCAGAGATTTTGCAGTTCTAACACAGTACACGGTGAAATGAACAGTTGAAATGAAACAACATTCCTTCAAGATCTCCAGGTGCAACACAAGAACAGATAGAAATACCACAATACTAAATGTAAAGCATGCAAAGAGAGCAGGAGAGAGAGGGCAAGAAAAACAGCATCTAAACAACAGGACAAGACTTGACAACTAAATGATTACAATATTATGGCATACTGTATTCTAGCAGTTGATTCGTTTGGTGTGCAAAAATGCGGAACAGAGGAAGACAGGAATAAATAATAATTGTGCCAATAATAGCTGCAGCGGGACAGATGATGTGAGGTATATAATAGAAAAAAGGATATTTACAGTGGCAGTTGGGGTGTTTAAGGGTGAACAGTTCAGTGTGCATATGAATTCTTGAATTGCGTAAGGAGAGGAAGAAGTTCAGTTAAGGGGTGTATTTGTGTGTGTGAGGGGAGATACAGTTTATGGTTCAGTTCAGTTCTGATTGTGTCTGATGGCCTGAGGGTAGAAACTCTTTCCTGTTCTGGCAGTGGAGGTCTGTAGGCTACGGAACCTATTGCCAGACAGGAGAAGGGAGAAGAGGGTATGTAACAGTGTGTCGGGAGTCATTCACAATGCTGGTGGCTGTGCGGATGCAGCGTGTGGTGTAAATGTGAGGGGAGAGAACAATTCCTGTACCAAGCCATGATGCAGCTACAGAGAATGTTCTTTACAGTCTCTCTGTAGAATGTGGTGCGCTGTTTTCAGTCGCAGAAAGTGGAGACACTACCGGGCCTTCTTGCCGATCGAGCTGGTGTTGAGGGTCTGTGTGAGGTTCTCTGTGATGTTAACACCAAAGAATTTGGTACTCTGGATGATCTCCACAGAGAAGCTATTGATGTTCAGCAGAGAGTGATCATATCATCCTCTCCAGACCTCTTTTGTTTTGTTCACATTCAGAGACTGATTATATAAAGTTCTTTGTTTTGACTAACATTACCTGGCATTTCTTGTTGCTTCTGCATTTTTCCTACTTTGTAGCTTTAATGTGTGAAAAAGTCCAAGCACCAATTCACAAATATAAGACCCATATCACTAACATCTTAGTTACTTGAATAATTAAAACATTTTCTGAAATGATGTGTGGCTAATTATGCTGGATCATGCCACTATTTATTACAGTAACTTCATCTTGAGTGATAATGAGTAGATTTGTTTTTTACAGTGATATAGCTTTAGGTCCACTATCATTAGATTACCATTGCTCCATTAGTCTTGTCGGTCCAGGCTGACAATAAAACACTTTACTGTCAGACTCTGTGTACCGATGTGTGACCAGCTACACACATCTTTGCAATCCGATTCAGTACCTTTCATTTGAAATGTTTTGACTGTAGTGTAAGTGTAGATGGTGTGTATGTGAAATCTAGTCAATGTTTCAAAGCTTTTAATGTCTTAACACAGCTATAATCGTATCATCCAATTATGTAATGTCCTCTCTCATGTTAATGGAGCTGAGAAGTTCTGACCAAATAACAAATGGAAGGCATGCATGAACTGAAGTAACAGAGCACAAACTGGAACATATTTATTCCCTTGTGGTGGGCTCATGCGATCAGGCCACTTTACTTTATTTTGAAAAGTGTGGGAGAAACTCCAGTCAGTGTCGAGCTCAAATACAATAACTCACCGTTGTGATGCTTTACCTGTTATGAGGTTTGATAAAACCTATGATGTTTTTCACACATTTGTGTATTCTGACATGTTAGCCTTTTATTGTTAATTAGGGTGACCAGACGTCCTCTTTTCCCTGGACATGTCCTCTTTTTGAGACCGGGAAATTGTGTCCCGACGGGGTTTTAGAATTGTCCGGGATTTTGAGGTGCCACATGGTGCTGTCCAAAATGTCTTGGTATGCTGAAGCATAAATATTGTCCTTCACTGGAAGAAAAGGGGCCTTGCCCAAACTCTGAAAAACAATTCTTTTGTCCATATAACATCTATTATAGAAAAGCATGTTGTGAAGTAAATTACCATGATAACAACTACATATTTTATTGCCCACCACGATCTGCCACTCAGGTCATCCAGAATATTGCATGTCAAAGCACCTCCTACACACTTGTTCTGTCCAGACATACTGACTCAGCCTCACCAGAATTTGCCATCAAGAGAGGCATTGTTCCAGTTGGTTCAAGCACTTCCTATAAATGGTGCTAGGCCAGAGACAGCTCTACCTCCTAAGCTTGTGTCTGAACCACTCCTTTACCCCTCTCATCTCTCCACTCAGAAAGGTCACTTTGAAAAGAGTGTCTCATCACTAACACAGCCATTCCTGCTTTAGCTGACAATCATGGCAAAGCATCTGCATTCTAATGGGTTGTCTTTCCTTAGTTCCAAGACCACGTGTTTTCTTTGTTTTTTTAATCAGAATCAAGTTAGTTGTATCTTTTAATCTTACTGACAGCTTTATCTACTGCTCTAAATGACTTTACATGTATTGAAAGCAGCATGAGATCCTCATCAGAGCAGTAATATTGAAGCCTCTGGTTAAACGAACTTGTCCGTTCTTCAGTGAATTACATTCACATACAGCAGCATGCACTTTTTAAAGTTTCTGTTTTATTACTAATGGACTTGATGTCTGAAAACTTTTTTGCAGGTAGCTCTCTGTCTAAAATTTCAAATTTGTGGCTAGATGTCTTTTACTGCAAAGCACATACGGAATGATATTTATATGATATTGAAATATGTATATGTAAAGGGACAGTTCAACGAGAAATTTGGATTTAGGATGTGTGATAGCAGTTTTTTTTAAAAGAAATCAACAAAAGATCTGTAGAATATACAAAGTGATAAAACATGAAATGCTTGTTTGTCATAAAAGATTTGGTTCAAAACAAAACAAACCTGGGACAGTAACTGTGCAGTTAAAGAGTCTCTGTCTGTTAAGGACTAACAGGGCCATTAATTATTAACTGAACACTCTGGATTTCTGCTATTGCTATTTGTTCTGTGAGGCAAACAAGGTTGCTTTCAGAGATGAAAAAGCTTACTCCTTCTCAGACATGCGTCATGGATGAGGACAGCAACAAACGGCACACACAGCGAGCAGCTGACCTCCATATGTTGATAGTGTGATTTCCTCCATTTTTACACATTTGATACATTAAATGGTTTCAGATCGTCATGCAAAACGTAACATAAAACAAAGAGACCATGAGCAAACGCAAAACAAGTGTTTTTAAATGGTCATCGCTATGCATTATCTATTCATCTGTCTCTTCCAAATGGTTATACTTTCACCTCACTGTTCAGAAAGGTTTCGGGGTCATCAAAGTGTTTTGATGAGGCTTTATGTACCTCTTGGTCTTGCAGCTCTCCCATGGATACCATGTTTGCCCCGTCTCTTTCTAATGGTGGAATCATGATTGCTGGCCTTATTTGTGATAAGTGGGGCCTGTGGTTCCTTAGATAGTTCCCTTAGTATAATTTGTGACTTCCTGAATGAGTTGTCACAGTGGTGTGGGATTTTGGTAGGCCGGCCACTTTTGGGAAGATTTACAGTTAAATGTTTATTCCCATTGGAAATAATGGCTCTCAAAATGGTTCGCTGGAGTCCAGACGTCCAGACTGATTTATTTCAATAACTTTCTCATCTTCTCTGGATTTTCCTTTGACTGAGGCATAGTGAGCTGCTTGCTGTTTTCTGCCTATTTAAGTGGTGTTTAGATTCAACCAGGCCTGCAGTAATCAAGCCTGGGTGTATCTAGTCTCATTTATACCTGTTATCAATTATATTTGGTTAATTTGATGAGTAACTAAGGCTTTTTCACACAGAGACAGTTGGTGTTTGATAAATACTTTCCTTAAATAGATGAAAGGATCATTTAAAAACTATTGCAAAATAATTCATTAACTGTTATAAAGTATTAGGCCACCTGAGTAAATGTTATGTACCATTATGTATGAGGGGAAATAAACACTTTTGTTCTGTTTTTGTTAGAATAAAAAAAAAACAGGACTCATTTCCCAGGCAGGGTTTAAGCATAGTCAATTTTTCTTTCAATGTAAAATATCAAAATCCTGTTCAGGCTAAGACTAGGCCTAATTCCTGCCCAAGTAAGCAGCTCTTTTCTAATGTTTGTGTTTTCAGAACAAAGAAGTGCTTACTTCCCAAATAAACAGTTAAATAACAATCCGTTGTGATTCTACTTCTGTAAGTGTGTTAGTCTAACCATTTCTTCATTTCTCCTTGAGGAAGACCAGTTTTTAAGTTTTGCTGGTGATGGAACAGAGGGCTGATGATAGAAAACTTTACACAATCTTCCACTTACTTTCAATGTAGTCAATCAGTTTGGCAATGACTATCATAAATTAGAAGGACTGTCATAAAAGACTCCTCAGCCCGCATGCTGTCTAAAATGACTGCCTGTCCATTTTCTCATATTGTACACACCCACACCCACACCCACACAAACACATACACAAACAAACACAAATACACACACACACACACACACACACACACACACACACACACATATATTAAGTGCAAAGTTATTTGGTGAGTGCTGACTCAGTAGTGTAATTGTTATTGTTTTCTAATGCAGAGTTTCGAAGAAAAGGTCAAGTTTTGCCCGAGTCGGCAAGTTGCCCTCGATGTCATAAAACACCTTGTAAATTCACGGTAAACATTTTCGATGCATGTCTTGCACAAAGTTCACGTACCAAGCAGTTATGAGCACTCCATTTTCACTCATCACTTATTAACAGCTTCTAGCGTGAACCACTAAACCAGGCAGCTGTATTTAAGAGTTTTGGCACTTTTTTCTTACACAAATAGAAATCATGCTGAAAATGCATGATCAGAGTTTGTGGTGCCTTTGTAAGTACCTGTACTCTGTTGTGCTTTACCTTTTCAACCATTAAAATTTTAAAAATTATCCAGCAGATTTCAGATCTCAGCCCCCACAACGGTGAACAAAATAATGCAGGACAAAAAGAAGCTCAACTGGGACAGCAGAGCCCCAGTGGCACATCATGTAAACAATAAGCCTGTTCTATGCTGTGGAGAAGCTCTGAGAAATGAGGATGGACACTACAATCGTGATGTTTTGGGAACTCAGGCTGGTTTAGGAGTACCTGAGCACCAGTGGAGATTTCATCATTGCAAATATGATGCAAGCTGTTCAAGATAAATAACATTAAGACCATTGTGAACACTTCAATACAAAGTTATCACAAAGCATGATAAATATGACCCTGTGGGGAAAAAACTATACAGTTCAACTAACAAAAGATCCTCCAGGTTAAGTATTCAATAAACCATGACATGTTTGGTCTCTGAAGTTTGCTTCTTTCCTTTTACACTGGTGCTACAAGGTTAATGTAGTTAACAAGTAGTGGAAGCTTATAGTCACACATTTAGAATCATGCAAACAAAATGAAGGCCTCAGTCATTACACGCTCACTCAACTCAAACACATCAAGCTATTAAGTAATCTGAAATAGACTTATTTTTGCCACTTCTGACATTATATGACATAGTGTTATTAAAAAAAACAAAGTAGAACTAACTACTCTTATGAATAGTGCTTTTCCAAATGGGACCACTTTTATCACACAACAGTTTTCTGAAAAACTGTTTATGCATACAAGACCCGCTGTGCAAACAACAAACCTTCCTCCTTTATTATTGAAAATGAAACAATCTTAAGCCAAATGTTCCACCTGAACACATCCCTTGTGGTGTGGGTAGATGTACAGGTGGGCTTCCTGTTTGCAATCGTGCCGCACAAGACATCTGCGTGGTGTGTTCTGTACATGTTATCACACAGTGTACTTTGACCGAGGCTAATGAGAGGGAAGCTGGAACTGTTATTGTTCACAAAGGCATGAAGACCCACTATTTTTGTTTATAAATAATGGTGGTTTATGTTTTACTAAATTATAGAAGTATACTTGCCAGTTTCTGTCCCTCAGGTAGCTTAACTGGCCTCAACTGTATGTTTGCATTCATAGGGTAACTGACAAATGTTCTTACATAATTGCAACTTCTATCATTTGCACTTGTTTTTGTGAAAATTACTCAAATGTCATGATAGGCCCAGAACCTAACACCATACTGCACTTTCAGATTCAGAATCTAGGCCCACAGGCACTCCCTCATCAGTGACTTGTTAGATAGTTCACTCTAACAGTTTTTTGAAATCCTATGTTGTTAGAATTAATAAGTGGTATTCCTTTACTTCTGAAGCAAAAATATCATTAGATGTTTTTTTATTATCTGTGAAGTGGATTGCTTGCCAATGAGGCATTCGGTTCACCATCATCTGGTACCTTCAGTAATTAGACAAAATCGAAAGACGTTGTGTTCTGATTAGACCCCAAAGAAAATACTCCACCTCTCATCACCACTGTACCATACAGTTGGTTTCTCAAATATATCTCAAAGATATCTTTTGTAAAAAATTACTGATATAACATGCATTTTGCAACAGATCCCCTCTCTCTGCCCTGTGCAAGGCACTTGAAGGGGCCTACACCCAACTACAAATACAGACAAAAGAAACCATACCCAGTGGATGCAGACATAAAGTGACCAATACATATAAATACAAATGAAACCCAAACAACTAACAGCTATATTTGCGCAATCATATTTATTGCTGTCTACCTCTGTTCTGCATTTTTGCACATGTAACTTCTGTTCTTCACTTTTGCACACAACTCTCTTCTGCTAGAAGACAGAACCTGTCAAAATACTGTGCAGACTGTAGTTTTTGTTGATTGCACTAAAGGTTGTCTTGTCCAGTTGTTTTGCTGCTTAAGCACTTTTCTTTGGGATCATCAAAGTTTGCTAATTCGGATTCTGACTTGGTTAGGGTTAGGGTTAGGGTCAGTTTTTTTTCTTGCACTCTCTTTTCTCCTGCCTGCACTTGTGGTCTTGTAGTGTTCTGTTTCTGTTCTTGTGTTGCATCATGGTCCTACAAAACCTACAAACCCAACAAACCTAACAGTAAAACAACACTTTGGCCCACTTCATATGATGCAAAGTTTGTAAATGTACTATTAACCCATTCATGTCCAACAAGTAAGTTTACTATGATGAGGAAAATGCCACAGAATTTGTTCCACTTGGTGTAAAATGATCAAATTTTGCACAGCTCTACCTCAGATGAGCAGTGAGACAGTTGTCAAATTTAAGTTTGTTTGTGAAGGGAACAAACTATAAATCAGGATTTTTCAGCACATTTTTTCTATATGTATTCAGAAAAAAACAGTATTTTGCATTAAGATTGCAGAATGGTATTCTCAGTAATAGATGTAAACTTATTTTCAGTTTTTACAAACCATTTAATTTGACATGTGATATGCATACAACCGTATAAAGGAAATAAGAAATCAAATATGATATTAACATGATATTATTGGTTCGCATTATTTTTGCCCACCTGTTGGAGCATGGTGATATAATGAAACTCAAAAGACATTCTATGCGTCAGCTAAAGTTTAATATTTTAGGTACACTTTAATTATGCACAAGTGCTTAAGTATCCAGGTTTACGTTATAAAGAGTGAGAGATTTTAAAGATCACAGCTTAAAACCACTGCAAAATAAGGCCTTTTCCCCACAATCCATTATTTTTGTTGATTCTGTGGCTTGTGTGGAGTCATTTTCATTGGAGGCTCCGTCTGAATCCAAGGTACACTTTTCAGGCTGAGGCAACCAGTGTTAGGGCCAGAGTGTCCTGATACCCAGTCCAGTTCATTATGCCATTGAACTTAACACAGTCTAAGTCTACTGGCAAAAAAAACGCCAGAGATAAAATCAACCCTACTATACTTCATGGGATGTAGGACAATTTTTTTCTATGTAAACATGCCTTTTCTGATGTTCCATCAAAATTAACCCCTGCCAAAAAAATCAGGTTTGGTCCAAAGCAGTGTTTCTCATGTAGGCCCTCAGGCCATACAGATGGTCCACATTTTTCCTCTGTTTTACTGGGATGAAACAAACACTTGATCATTTCACAACATTCCAATTATTTGTGTTAAAAAGTTTTGGGTTGCTTTTGAAGTATGCTTCAGGTCATTGTTCATCTGCACAGGGAAGCATCAGTGAGTTTTGAAGCATTTTGCTGTATCTGAGCAAATGATATAAACCTATTAACCTCAGAATTCACTGAGCTACTTTAGCTGGAACTAACAGCAACAATATACACAAGAGAAGTACAACACTGCCTCCACCATGCTTGGCAGATGCGGTGGTATGCTTTCGATAAACAATGATTCCCTTGTCTCTAACCTGGCCTTCTCTTGACTGGTGAATTCAACATACAT